>BPLR01019145.1:0-63567 GCA_021605095.1 Caerostris extrusa | reverse complement strand
GTTACGTATTGCTTTTTTTTTTGAAGTGATCGAAAGGAAATTTTGACTAAATTAGATGATATCATCTCCATCAGCGACACGAAGTATTTCCTAAATTTTTGATGAGTTACTAATATTTATAATATATAAGCAATAAGCACTTTTTTTACTATTGGAAGTGGTCTATTAATAAAACTTTCATCAGCATCATCATCACTGGCACGGTCAGCCCTGGCTTGTGGCAAGGCCTTCTGCCCACTGGCTGATTACGAGACAAGAGATGTTTTTCTTCTTACAAAGTAGGGTTGTCAGCCCTAAGCCATATTACACCAGGACCTACGACTTAAAGTATTAATAAATATTTTGGTAAATGAAAAACAAACAAAAAACATTCCAGTTGATCCATGTATTAAGATACACAAAGTACAATTGTAATTTTTAATTTTATTGTAAAAATATTGATGATCTTTTCGTTAAATTTACATTTCATTTACTTTATAATTCTAGTAAAAAAGTTATAAAAACAATCTCAGAAAACATTTAAGTATTGGAGTAAATACGAGGAGTTACACAATAGGAAAATCTAGATTCACTGATGAGTGAGTATTGTTGTTTTTCTGTGAATTTGCATTTAAACCCCAATTTTAAATCAGATTATACGATATGCATTTATAACAGGGAATATTTTATAACTGGGTATAAAACAATTCATCTAGTAATTCATGCATTGGAACTAAAATGTATGAACTACATAATGGGAAACAGTAGAAATTATTTAATTGTAAAATCTCCTAATTGAAACATGATGCATTGCTAACCGATAAATGCTATCGTCTTAGGAAATCGAACTTCAAATGTATATACATGTGCATCAGTTATTTGAGACCACGCGAATGTCTTTTTAATGAGAAGTTGCTAGAAGCTTTGGAATATTTCAGAAAATGACTTCTTCATTCCTACTCTCTTGAGACCATTGGAATTTTCCGAATATATATTAAAGTAATATTTAGAATTTAATGCGTCCGGCTCAGTGTCAGCACACGCGCCGCTGGCGAGCATTAGGGTGGAGGTTCCATCCGCTGGCGACTTTATTGCAGACACTGTTTTATAAAAAGGGGAGGGGATGGATTGTGGTTGTGATGTTTAGCATCTTGCCTCGTGAGTCGAACTACCTGGTGGGAGTTTTCCTGTTTTCTCCCAAACATTTCAAATGGGAGGTAGTTCCCTAAAAGTCATCCAGGAAGGCACTATCTTCCCTTTTTAGCGTCACGGAGCCAATCAAACATCTACTTGCGAGTGCTCCATCTCCACAGAAGCAGCACCGACTCTTCTCTCCTTCCATGACCATACGGGTTCTTGGGCTTGATCTTGATGCTGTTGTCGCCCAAGTGTGATAGCGGCCTGATGGCTAATTACAGCGTGCTGGCCTTTGGTACCACAGGTTTCGTGTCCCGGCGGCCGCATGGATGTTTGTGAGTGGTTCGGAATTCACGTTAAACCGTAGGTCCTGGTCTAATTAGCCCAAAGTGTGCACAAAATGACTGTAGAATGACAAACCAAACCAATCTAAGTGGGATAAGGAAAATAAAAGTTAATGAGTTCTTCCCTACTATAACTACAGTGATTCATTTTAACTCTTTGATTAATATAACATATTTTACTTTTACTTTTAACTATATATATTTGTATAGTTCAGGTAATATTTTCACAAAAATAGTACGTGTGTGTATATATTATATGTGTACATTTAAGGTAAATTAATTGTGTAAATATTTGTCATTTAATGCGATGAACATTCCAATTTTTAATTCGCACTTTTCCTAATATTTATATTTTTTTATACAGAAATTAGTTATTTAGTCATGTACTTTACCTTTTTATTATTTCTCTTTTGCTCTAAAAATACTTTTATACTTTCAATTATCATAATTACGGCAGCATTTGTCTTCACCCATTCAATTCATAATCTATTGCTGCCATTCTTCCTTCTAATTATTCATTTTTTATACATATTTATAGCATGAATATTCATTCTGCACTCTGGTTTATATATTTTTCAATGGTGTGTATAGCATTGTAATATATGTGAAATCTTTTCCTGCTCCGCTTATTGTAAATATTTTATTTCCATGTGTCAAATTTTCCTCATATATTTTTCCGAATTTTTATACTTTTTATATTTTTTTCTAGTTTTTTTTTATTTCTACTGTATTTTTTGTAAAGTAACATTTTTCATTGTTCAGTCACTGTAACGTGAAAAGTGAATTTTATGAAAATGTCCTTTATTCCTCCGACGTTTCATTCCCGCAATATCTCGTCGGGTCTCTCGCATTCTTCCATAGTTGTAAGAGGACATCTGCAGTCTAGGCACAATGATGATGTGTGATGTGGTAGTAGCAGAACAGTTTGTAAACATGGATGCTGGATAATAACAATCTATGTCAGGTATATTGATATTTGATAATTTATGTTTTTTCTCATAAAGATTAATTTTTAATATTTGATAAAAGCTAAGAATCATGAAAAATAATATATATATATATATATATATATATATATATATATATATATATATATACACTCAACAGCCAAAGCATTATGACCACCTGTCAATAACGAGTTGGCCCACCTTTGGCGCGCAACACAGCTACAACCCGCCTTGGCATGGAATAATACCACCACTTAATACCAGTTAAATGCCACTTCCACCTGATCACGTGCCTTCCACGTCATCCAGGCGAGTTCATTGCAAAATGTAGGGGTGGTCATAATGTTTTGGCTCTTGAGTGTATATATGTAGACTTCTCTATCAGTCTAACAATGGCCGGACTTTTGCAGTGGGTGTCTAGGGATTTGACAGACAAAACGCAGTAACGGACGTTTCTTTAAATAAAGCCATTTAATTACATGCTATTATACAGTGATATTTACATTAGTTATTAATTAAGTGCGAACATCTTCTCTCGCTGCTTGACGCAGCCTGTCTCAGTCTCGCCTCCTGTCTCGTTGTTGGCCTGTTCTTCTCTTCTTTCTTCATCTACTGGGGATCTGTCCCCTTCTCGTGGAGTCAGAGTTCAAAGTTGAATACTTCCCCCACAGTGTAAACAGGCTCTGTCGAAGAGCAAGCAATCGTGAAGTGTCGCCGCCTGCTGATTACCACACAAACAAATCCTATATATATAGAATCTAAAATACTTCCAAATACTGTATAGTTTATTTTGTAAAACGTATTATAGTATATCTATATTATTTTGTTTATTATACCTGCATGGTTTATAATAAAGAAAAGGGTGGTACTGGAGATACATAAGTGATGCCTAAACCATCTAAGAAATTAGATGTATTAATTTTGTTAGGGATTATTTGTGCAGAGTTTTGCTACGTTTAGAGTGCATTGAAGGTTGTACCTTCAAAAAATATCAAAAAGGGGTATTTTATACTAGTAGGCTTTCAAAACCTCTTTTCAATTTAAATTATGTTTGTTGTTCACAATTGTTTTAAATAATCTAAAAAGCTTTTATTGTGTGATGAATATCAACTATAAAATAGATGAGTTATTTGTCCACCTACATTAATGTGGAATGCAACGTAGATCTACCTTCTCGTGGTACATTTCAGGCAAAGTCTACAAACGCGGCCTTCAGTTTGGCTCTCAGTGTGAGTTTTTAGAGTTGTGCAATAGAACGCAGGTGTCTTGTCCTAAAACAAGAGAGATGAGTTATTAAATTCTATTAAGAATTTTGATATTGACGTATGTACTAATACGGAGGCAAATTTGTCACACGGTCATATTAAATTCTACCCTTTTAAGAGATTTGCTACTTATATGTCTCCAAGGCCAGAAGAATGGGGAGTGGCATTTGATTTGGTGTAATCACTAAATTTAAAATAGTGACAGACACAGTCTCAGGTGATGACAAAAGCGAAGTTGACCTTTTTAGACGTTTGGAAATTTGATAATCTACTCAATTTAGTCACGTCCAAGAGTACACCCGTTTCAAGGAGCTCAATTTTAATCAGTGACTTTAACGCCCATTCACCGAGATAGAGCTATAATGACAATCACGAAGACAAGGTAGCAGAAGACTTTCTTAATACCAAGCCATTTGAGCTATTCTTTAATAAAGATGATGTGCATTCTTATATACAATATAACTGCATTAAAATTAATCTAGGTTTACTCCTGGTTACTCCTGACATGAAGGATAATTCTAAACCCCTGATACTTGAAGATACGTGTTCAGGTCATCTTCAAGATGTCGCGAAGTTTTTATTTCATCCCTCTCGATATGGTGGACCTGTATCTAGGATATTCTGGAATTTTAGAAAGGCCAAGTCAAAAAGCCTTTGAGTCTCACCTGGACAGCTAATTAGATCCTAGTTATCTAGATTTCGACAAAAACTTCTAGATATATTATAATTAGAATAGACACATAATTATTTGGTGAGCAGTAGCAGGGTGCGAATGCTTTCTGGTCAACCAATCTAATGGAGCTAAAGTCAAGGAGTGATAGGTTGGTGTTGAACTGAGTGAATGATCTCAGGATGTTTAAGCTTGGATACATCTCGATGCTGTTTTCAAGAAATCTCTTTTGAGGTGAAAACGTTTTACTTTTGGGAATTCACCGCGAATCTAGGTTTTCAAAGAGAGAGAAGAGAACGTTTAGCGTTTTAGAGAATATCAATAACAAATAGCCCTAAACGACCTTTCCTTTTGATTAACAGATCTTCAGCATCTGAGCAAAAGTTGCTAATTTATTTATTCAGTATCTTGCTGTCTCACAGAGAAAGGGTCTTTCGCAAGACGCCAATCTGGGAAAGTTATTCAAAAATTAAAATATAAAGTTAACGCAGGGGTCCCAGAGGAAAATGACATGACCATCTTCCCCCTATTAGCTCAATCGAATTAAGGAGTTCACTTAAGTGTCTCAAAAGTCCCCAGAGGAGGATGGCCTATTTTCCGAGTTCCTTATGCACTTAGGCTCTAGCCCTTTTGAATCACTTTTGAGGCTCTTTAACAAAATTTGGCCGTCGGGTTATCTCCCCTTTTACTGGTGAAAATCTCCCCTTTACTGGTGAAAAATACAGTCATCCCGATCTATAAAAATTATTATGATCAGTCACAGTTCAGAGCTACAGGACTATCTCCCTGACAAGTAACTTTTGTAAGATCTTTGAAAGAATTATTGTTAGTAGACTAGACTAGAAGGCTAGAGGCATTTTCGAAGAGTTGCAGGCCATATTTTGAAGATTCAGATCCACGAATCGTCATGGTGCTCTTCTTCGTCAGTCCAACAAGGACGCTCTTGACAATAGACGCATTTTATCTGCTGTCTTCGTAGATTTCAAATTTGCTCACAATCTTGTATGGAGAGAAAATTTCCTTTTTGAAGCTCTCTGGTTTTCTATCGATAATATTGAACTGGTTCTATGATTTTCTTAATAACCTTATATGTAGGGTCCAATATAACAATTGCTATTCGGAGTCACATCCTTAAACACTGGCCTAACTCAGGGTGCGGTGTCTAGCTGTATTGTGTTTAATATTTAGCATGTTAATTACCTAGTTAGCAAAAGGAAGGCTATTGAATGCATTAAATGTTTACTGTTTGCCAATTACCTATATATGGACCGAATATCCTAAGTCAGTTGCGAAAAATCCATAGAATCCACATTAAGCAAAGCAATTCTCATTTTGGAGACCTGGTCTGAAGAAAACAATTTGAAAGTTAATATAGATATGACATTTGTGCATATTTTTTCTCTTCCTCATCGGCCCTTCCCCCAAAGATATTTTATGAAAACAGTATTATCTCGTTAACAGAAAAATTTAAATATCTGGGCGTAACCCTCGACAGAAAATTCACGTGGAATTCTCATATTGAGGAATCACTAGTCGGAATTCAAAGAGGCTGTCTCTATTGAAGATTCTGGTAGGATTTGATTGGATAGATTCTGTAGAGGGGGTTGCTGATTTGATTTCTCCCTTCGGCATCGATTTTGGAACTCAACAATTTTATTGCCCCGTAACCCCATCGATGCCAATACTTTTTCAAATCTCTAATTCAGCCAAAGTGTGTTAAAAGTGGAGGACAAGGATAAAATTTTAAAATCATTTGCCTATGAATCTATAGATACTCTATATACCATCCCACATTATCTCAAGATTTATACAAATAGCTCTAGAACAAGTGATTGAGTTAACATTGGACCTGGTGTTCTTTATGAGATATTCTAATTTTACTCCTCTGTTAGAGCTCTTGCCAGTTATTGATAGTGAAATCTCTGCTATCCGTTTGGCTCTTATTCAACTACGGAGCCGATCCGAGTGTTTCTCTAAAGTGGTGCTTCTACCAGATTTAAGAGTAGCTCTTCAAACTATAGAATTCCCAATGTTGTTCTCAATCCAAAGATTTTGATGACTGTGTTAATCTTTTGGCATGGTTGTCGGATCAAAATAAAACAGCCGTCTTGCAGTTGATCAAAGCCCATTGCTGAATAAAAAGAAACGAGACAGCTGATTTCCTAGCAAAAAAAGGGTTCTCTGTTTTACAGCTAAATAACCAAGAGTTGGCCTATCACTCCGTTAAGACGATAATTAACAGATGCTGCTGCTAGAAACGGTCAAAAGCCGTGGTACGATATATTATTGTAAGATCATATTCCACACTATGCACACTATGGTATGATCATAATCATGACGTCCTTGAATGGCCTAGAGAAAAATTGGTAGCATTGCTATGGCTTTTCTCTGATCCCGATTGTCTCCGCAAGCACCATCACAGAATTAAATTGACTCTGGCCCCTCTCTGTCTCCTGTGTAAAAACCAGGAAGAAATGGATGTGTCTCATCTTTGCGTGCTGTTCTGCACTGTTCCTTTATGGCAGCGTTATTTACACTCATGTGGTTAAATTAAGGATAATGAAGTTCATGCAAATAAAGAGTCAGAAGCAAAACAAATTTGACTTATTTGTAAAGTCTATTTATTAAACAAAAGGTAAAAGAGCAAAAAAAGATGCTATATGTTTGACATAATTAATAAAAATTGTTTTTACTCCCTGGAGCAAATTTCAAAATTTCAAATTTTTCTTTTAACAGATTTAGTTTTTTTCTTTTTAAAGATAATTACTTTAACCAGTGATTTTTTTCTTCATTTTATACATTTTATTTTTAATTGTGATTTATTAAATCAATTTATAATTTCTTTTCATCTGAAATGTATATCGGGTATCATATAGGGAAAAAAATTATTAAGAATCTTTTTTTTATAAATTCCCTAGAAATTAAATTATACTGAAACTTAACTTTTTTAAGCCTTTCGCATTTCTTTTAAACGCGATATTAGTTATCAAATTTTTTGCCCACTACTAACTACACACTCATGTCCATAAATTGCTGATAATGGAAGTTCATGCAAAGAAAGAGACAGAAGCAAAACAAATTTGACTTATTTGTAAAGTCTATTTATTAAACAAAGGTAAAGAGCAAAAAAAGATGCTATATGTTTGACATAATTAATAAAAAATTGCGATTTTTACTCCCTGAGCAAATTTCAAAAAGAACCTATTTACAAAAACAGTATAACATGGTTGTATGATGGTTGATATGGAGTATGTCTCCCGGACGATGCAATACAGGCCTTTTACAACGCCTAGGCATACTGAGTATCAAATTATCAATCTGATCTTGGGGAATATTACACCACTCATCAAGCAATGCCTCCGAAGTTCAGGTTGACAGGTGGGAGGGGGGTTGACGGGTTGCAATTCGTCGGCCAAGCATATCCCACACATGCTCTATTGATTCAAGTCCGGTGAGTATGCTGGCCAATCCATACGGGTGATATCCTCCAATTGAAGGCATTCGTCTACAATGTTTGCACGGTGAGGACGGGCGTTGTCATCCCTAAACAGAAATTCAGCACCCATGGCGCCCCGAAACAAAAGTACATGTTGTTCCAGAATGACATCCTTGATAGATGTGGCCTGTCATCGTTACACTCTGAACATGCAGATCAGTTCTGGAACCAAGAATACCCTCCCCAAACGAGCCATCCTGCACCGCCGTAACGGTGTCGTTCAATGGTGTTCTCTTGGTAGTAACGGGTACCTGGCGCTCTCCGTATGAAAGTCCGGCGAGAATCAGACTGCAAACTAAACCTGACTCGTCGGAAAACATCACACAAGACCACTGTTGCGGTGTCCACAATGCATGCTCTCTACTCCAGGTTAATCGCAGGCGACAGTGAGTTGCGGTAAGTGGAACACATCTGACAGGCCTACGAGCATATAGACCAATGTGCCCTAAGCGTCTGTACACGGTCTGCCTTGAAACTGTCGTACCGGTAGCTGAAGAGAGCTGACGAGACAGGTCTGATGCTGTGCTCCGTCTGTTTCTTTTGGCAGTAACTGCTAAATACCGGCCCTCATTCGGCGTTGTAACTCGGGGCGGGCGACCTTTGCTGTAACATCTACTCACATTACCAGCATCTTGGAATCGTTGCCAAAGCCTGGAGATGACACTCTGGGCGATTCCAAGTTCCTCGGATACTTCCAGCTGGGTACGTAAACAATCCAGTCGTCCGATAATTCTACCGCGTAAAAATCATCCAAATGCTTCCTTTGTGCCATAACTATGCGGTTATTGCACTGAAAGGCTTTTAAATCGCTTGTGAACAATTTTACTTCTTTGCCACCATTCCTTATATACCCCTCTCTTACACTCGTCATTGTGACGTACTATCCGCGCCATCTGGTGGTTTCCTGTAATTTGCATATTCTTCTTCAAGATGTGTGTGATAATTCTACAGGTGAAAATTTCATTTTAGAGTTCAATTTCTGTATGATTCTGAATTATCCTTAATTTATGGACATAAGTGCATAATTAAGTATTTATCATCAATTTTACAATATTTTAGAATAACTGTTTTTATTTTCTCTAGTTTTCTCAAATTTTAATTTTGTAAAGCTTAAATAATAACATACATAATTTACAATAAATATATAATGTTAATAGTTTAACTAGTTATTTAACCACACTACTGGTTTTGTTTTAACAACTTGTTTTCACAATTAGTACGCAAGATACAAAAATTTTGCATATAACAAGGTACAAGAATTTGCAAGATACAAAAATTTGCATATAACAAGGTACAAGAATTTGCAAGATACAAAAATTTGCATATAACAAGGTTCAAGAATTTGCAAGATACAAAATTTGCATATAACAAGGTACAAGAATTTGCAAGATACAAAAATTTGCATATAACAAGGTTCAAGAATTTGCAAGATACAAAAATTTGCATATAACTAGGTACAAGAATTTGCAAGATACAAAAATTTTCATGTAACAAGGTACAAGAATTTGCAAGATACAAAAATGTGCATATAACTAGGTACAAGAATTTGCAAGATACAAAAATTTTCATGTAACAAGGTACAAGAATTTGCAAGATACAAAAATTTGCATGTAACAAGGTACAAGAATTTGCAAGATACAAAAATTTGCATATAACAAGGTTCAAGAATTTGCAAGATACCGAAATTTGCATGTAACAAGGTACAAGAATTTGCAAGATACAAAAATTTGCATTTAACAAGGTACAAGAATTTGCAAGATACAAAAATTTGCATATAACAAGGTTCAAGAATTTGCAAGATACAAAAATTTGCATATAACTAGGTACAAGAATTTGCAAGATACAAAAATTTGCATGTAACAAGGTACAAGAATTTGCAAGAACAAGGTACAACAATTTGCAAGATACAAAAATTTGCATGTAACAAGGTACAAGAATTTGCAAGATACAAAAATTTGCATATAACAAGGTACAAGAATTTGCAAGATACAAAAATTTGCATATAACAAGGTACAAGAATTTGCAAGATACAAAAATTTGCATGTAACAAGGTACAAGAATTTGCATGTAAAACAGTAAAAAAAAATATTGATTTTTTGGATATTTTTTTAGTGTTGACCCAAGCATCTCTTCACTATGTAAAGCAAAAAGTAAAACATAATGTAAAAACTTGTTAGACAAAGAAAATGCTTAAGATTAAATTATTTTCAATTTTTTTTAGAGAAAAAAAAATTTTTTTTTTCTTACGATATTTTATTGTGCTTAAAAAAGATTATTTTTTAAAAAAAATTTAAATTTAAAAAGTGGCTCGTTCCTATCTTCACTAATTATCTAAATAAACTACTTATTATAATCTTAAACTTTGGAAAAGTCAGGTGGCGGATTTTTTTTTAAATCCCCTAATTAAAGCGCTTTGAAAAGGAGCTTAGTTTAATATATTTTGAGCATTCAAATAAATTCATTTTAAATTAGAACTTATATAGTATTGTTTATAATTTAATTATGTTTTATCTGTTCATTTTTGAGCAATGGTTTTCAATATGTTCTTAACTATTTAAAACTTGAAATTTTTATTTTAAGATTATTGATTATTCATTTTAAATTATATTCATAATTTTTTAATTAATTCAACATTAAGATTATAAATATGTGCTCCTTTGAAAATTTTAGTTTATAGGGCTGAAAAATTAAAACATGAACAATTTTTTTAAATACATACTAATATTGTATAATTTTATTTTATAGATATATTTGTATTAAATATATTTTTTTACATTAATAATTATATGGGTTTAAGAATTATAGCTCAATGTACTTTGATTATGGCTTTGAACTCGAAGGAAATAGTATCTGTATTTGAAAAAAAAAAAATAAGCGTCAGTAGTCAAACATTTAAATCATTATTTAAAGAGCGGTATTTAATAAGTAGAAGAAGCAATGTAAATTATTTTTAAATTATATTATATATATATTTAAATTACATTATATAAATTCTATAATTATATTAAATTTATACATTATATAAATTATATATATTTATATATTATATATTATATTAATATATTTACCCTTAAAAAGCCTTTATTTTCAATTCATTCAATTCCAAAATAAACCTTACAATGTTCTTAAATGAATCTCTTAATCGTTTAAGAATATGGCAGCTTTTTTTTTTGTTTTTCCCGAACATCTTAGAAAAAGAAAATCTGATACGTGCAGTGAAAATAAAAGCTTTATCCAGCAAAATAATATCAATATTCCAGTTATTGGAGAAAATCATTAACAAAATGGAAAAATAAAAAAGGTGTATTTCTTCTTTATCATAGAAAATAATGGTAACCCTAAAAAATATATGGAGAAACTCTGTCAACAAGATTTTTCTGCATTCTTTCCATTCAAGTACTACATATTAATAATCTTAATATAAGAACATTTCAATATTTTTAGAGTGCATGGAAAATCTTATTGACGAAGAGTTTCTTTTATTAAAGGGTTTAGTGGCTATGTACTCAAATTTCTATATACAAGTTCTACAAAAATATACGTATCTTATAAAATTTTTCCATTTAATTCGATTACTAACTATCTATTTGATGCATCTTATATGGTAATTGTTTGCTCTTTTATTGCAGTAACAAGGAAAAAAATTTGCAAGATTAAAAGTGTTTCAATATCAAAGAAAGATTGCCTTTAAAGCTAAAAATTCATAGTTATTTAAATTTTGGCTGATTTAAAATAATTGTATTCAATAAGACATAATGTTATAGTTATAAAATGTTTATATAAAAATTGTGAAACAATACCAGATAATTATAATTATAGACATGAATATATAATAATCAGAAAATTTATTGAAATTTCAACTCATCAAACATAGTTACATAAAACTACAGTTTGTAAGAAATTATTGAAAGAGAATCAATTTCTTACAAGTGCATATGACTTTTCTGAAATCTCTTGATAGTAAAAGATAGTAGAAAATAGAAAAAGTAATATAGTGAAGATGTAATGGTATCAAATTGAAATTAGTTTGAAAGAAAATATTTTGAAACTGATGCATAATATTTATTTTACAGGGAATCAATTATAAATGTTTAAAACCAAATTAGTATGAATAATGTGTTTTAGTTAAAAATATACTGTCAGAAATAGATTGAAATATAAATTGAATGAGATAACAGATAAAGAAAAAAAAGAGAGATGGCATACAATTTTAATGAATCGAAATAAACAACAACATTTTTTAATTATTGCACATAAAAAATAACGTATGTAAAACATTAATTTAAAGAAATATTAGAAAATCAATGACATTCCTTAAATACTACAAAAACCAATGCAAATTCATTACATGACATAGTTACTTGTTATTTTTAGATTTACGATTAGACATATTTCCAGAATCATCATCAAACATCATTGGGGCAACAGTCCCATGGTGGGCTAGAGCCGTCTGTCTACTGCTGTCAGATTCCAAAACACAAGACGTTTTTTAAGGGGGGGTTGTCAGCCCTGCATCCAACAGTCATATTAGGCTGTCATACTGGCATATACTGACAGTCATACTGGCATATTAGTCCTACTGTTTAAAGTTGATTCCGAACAACTAGAAACATCCATTGCACCGCCGGGAATCGAAACCTGTGGCACCAAGCTCCACAGCGCTAGCCACTCGGCCATCAGGGCCCTATCCAGATACGAATATAAAATATAAAAGGATTTGTTTAATTTAGCTTTTAAAAAGTATTTTTCGAAATATTATCGTATCTTCCGCAATATGAGTAGGTAACACCTCCGAAAAAAGAACTGTATATAAGAAGAGAATATAAAGTATCTTAATAATTAAGGGTACACATTTGAAAAATATTTTTATAAAGATACAGAATCTTTTATGTAAAGTATAAACAGTTTTAGATATATATTAAAAATAATTTTATATTACTAAAATAAATCGTATTTCTTATCAAAGACTACGTTTTAAACAAAATTGATTGAATGGTGAATTTTGAGTCAAAAGACACAAGAACATTTTAAAGATTTTGTGCATGGTTGTATTAAAATATTTAGGTAAAATGTATTGCTTAAAATATTAAATTACGAAATGCAATTGTATATTATCCTAGTATTATTTTAAAAACCAGGAAATATTGCATAAATAATTTTCATTCATTTTTTAAAATTTATCTGGTGCCGTCTATTGGTAGATATATGCAAATTAAATCTAAAAAAACTAAAATTAATTAATTAATTAATATTTGAAAAACATTAACATCCAGCATCTACAAGTTAAAAAAAAAAAATGTATTTGAACTTGAGTGGATGAATAAAATGTCTGAACGATTGAAAATTTGAACAAGATATTAAAAAATAGAAGAAATCGAATAATTAGTGGCAGACGAATTTAGGGAAACACTTAAAAAAATATACAGTTTTCTCAATGTTTCCATATTGTAAGTATTAAAAGTTTTTTTGTAGGCCCTAATCAATTCTATAAAAAATCTTATTGAACTTATTAGGTCATCACATATATAATCATAATTATTATTACATATTATTCATCATTATTATTATCAAATATATACTCTTATTTTAAAAGTTCATATTTATGAAATGAATCTTTGGTAAATAGGATTCAACATTTTATATGTTAAAATAGAAATATGCACTTATGCAAATACTTTGTATAAAAAAAAATTCAATAAGCAATGGAATTATATACAGAAGTAATCTTCATTAAAAGAAATGGAAAAAAATCACAATTAAACTTATAAACTTGTCATCTTACAATAAAATAATAATGTTAGATGGCAAGTTAATTAAAGAAATTTCCTCCTAATTTAATTAATTGGTAGGAAATTATATACTGACATATATAAATAAATAAAAATAAATTGTTTTTATGAAAAATAATAAAGGTGTTCAAATAAAGTAGATTTTTGAGAAATAAAAAAAAAAATTATCAAAATATGTTTTTATTAGATAACATTTATCAAAACTAATAAACTCTTCTATAATATTCACTTCCAATTGTATAACTAGGGATTTTGTATTAATAAGCGAACGTGAAAAACATGCTTTAAACAACATTGGTGCGGGTTGAAAATTTGTTAGGTTTTTTGTACATACTATTCAATAATTATTAAAATTAAAACATAATGTCTGTGTAAGGGGAATAAGCACAAGACTTATGTATTAAAGAATAAGTGTAAGTGTAAGTAAATACAAATGTAAGTGAAGATAATTGGTGGGATAATGAAGAATAATTAAAAACAAATAATATTTTGAACTAAAATAGAGTTATTTTAGGTTTACAAAATTGAATTAATGTTAATTCATTTTAAAAAGATGATTTTAATTCTATTTTATCAAATTAAGTCTCTAAGTAGAACTTGAACACTTGAACTCTAAGTAGGGATCAATTCTAAATTTTTGCATGCTTAAAAATGTAGCGATTTGTATCAAAGTGTTATAGGGTTTAATTTTAGAACAAAAATGTAGGTAGAAACAATTAATTAATTAATAAAAGAACTATCATCAGGAAAAAATTTAATGAAAACGACTTAAAAATGTAAGTTGTATAAAATTTTAGTATTCTTTCAAAAAAGTTATGTTCAATACTTTATGTATAAATTTTCTTTTTCCGTTCTAGTATTATACTTATATTTATTAAAGTATATTTTTCTTTAAAGTATTTTATATTTCCTTTCCTTAAAAAAAAATTTAAAATCGTATAAGAATAATATTAGATAACACTTATAGAAATTGAAAATCCTTCACTATTAATAGTATACCTAGAAATTTAGAATTGATAAGTTAAAGTGCAAAAGCAAATTTTTTTTAGCAGAATGAAAATAAGTTTTTGTAAACATTATGATAAAAACACAATGGAGTCTATACAATACTTTGTATGACCGAAGAGTAAATAAATTGTAAGTGGAAATAGTTGGTGAGATAGTAAAAGTATACATTATTTTGAAATAAAATAGTTATTTGGGGTATTAAAAAATTTGCTGAAATTCATTAGAAAAAGTACCGCCATTTTAAATATACAAAATCAATATTCTGTAAAGTGATTGCTTATAAATGTTAGTAAGCGCATGAAAATTATAAAAACTCATTTGTATTAATTAAAAGTTAAAAGGTTTCACAACGATTAACAGATGTAAACAATTATAAAGAAAGGACGAATAACTGAATAGAAAGAAATATTATTGGAAATTTTTAAAATAAAAATTAAAATTAATTCAAAATGAACATTGAATTCAAATTCAATTGACACATTAAATTTAAAATAAATTCAATGTGTATAATAGGTGAAATTACATAAATAATGTTTAATGATCAAAATTCAAAACAGATTGTCTGGAGGCTGTATACAATTGTAAGTGAAAATGGTTGATGAGATAATTAAATGAATACAATATTCTAAAATTAAAAATTATGCAAGGGTTAAGAAATTCAGTTAATATCAATTCTTTATAAGAAAAATACATAATTTTGACAATTTTGTTTTATAAAATCATAGCATTGATCATTTCTAAATGTTTAAAAATGCAGGCTAAAAATTATTGTATCAACAAGAAGTTATAGGGTTAACAATATAGAATCTTTTTTAATTTTTTTATTTCCAATGGCAAGCTACAATAAGTAATAAAAGAAAAAAGAAAAGAACATGAAGACAACAACGAGAATCGAAGGAAATCACATAGTGACATGTTTAGCCCATAAGGGCCCTAGCCTCCCAGTAACGACCCTACACAATAGAGGAAACAAGTGCAGGGCAGACAGGAAGGTGAGATGAATCCATGTCCTCTCCAAGACTGCAGAGCATGCATTTTGGGCTTGCAAATATTTTCATACGAAAAGATGATTGGCCATACAATCATGGCCCGTCAGAGTCATTACCCTACTCCTACACCCTATTTCATTATGCTATTTAAAAACATGATTCAAATATGGGGCCTATTTGAATAGCATGTCATTAGAAATAATACTAAAATCAAACAACAAATCTTAATAGCGCTCTGTATTTTATGTCCCCTCTTTCTCTGGTGAATACCGCCAGTTCATGATAACAAAGGAATTCTTATTATTAAAATGACCGTGCATCGAGGAGAAATCATCATCGATGACTTACATGCACTATCACTATTATACCTGTTGAAGTTCACTTCATATTATAAAGTCACTTGGAGGTATCCGCTGGGTAAAGGTTCTGGGTAATTGCATCTTCTTATCTCTTTTTCTTCATTCTCGGTGCTAAAATTCACCCATGTCGAGCTTTCCGAGCAAAGATAGGAAAGCCCTTGCCTCTTCAACTTCATTTTCATCTTTTTGCACTGTGCATCGATGATGCTCTAATTACTCTGACAAGAAGTTGCTGTCCAGGAATTGGCATATTGGCTCCTTTCTTTTTCTTTCGGAATTGCCAACGATTCAATACAGTAACAACTCTTTATTTACTCATACAGGTCACCTATTTATACTCATGTACTATTTACACTATTTGCACTTAAGGATAATTCAGAATCACACAGAAATTGAACTTAAAAATAAAAATTTCACCTGTAGAATTATCACACACATCTTGAAGAAGAATATGCAAATTACACGAAACCACCAGATGGCGCGGATAGTACGTCACAATGACGAGTGTAAGAGAGGGTATATAAGGAATGGTGGCAAAGAAGTAAAATTGTTCACAAGTGCTTTAAAGCCTTTCAGTGCAATAACCGCATAGTTATGGCACAAAGTAAGCATTTGGATGATTTTTTTACGTGGTAGAATTATCGGACGACTGGAATGTGGACGTACCCAGCTGGAAGTATCCGAGGAACTTGGAATCGCCCAGAGTGTCATCTCCAGGCTTTGGCAATGATTCCAAGATGATGGTAATGTGAGTAGATGTTACAGCACAGGACGCCCCGAGTTACGCCGAATGAGGACCGGTATTTAGCAGTTACTGCCAAAAGAAAAACAGACGGAGCACAGCATCACACCTCTCTCGTCAGCTCTCTTCAGATACCGGTACGACAGTTTCAAGGCAGACCGTGTACAGACGCTTAGGGCACATTGGTCTATATGCTCGTAGGCCTGTCAGATGTGTTCCACTTACCACAACTGACTGTCGCCAGCGATTAACCTGGAGTAGAGAGCATGCATTCTGGACACCGCAACAGTGGTCTGGTGGATGTTTTCCGACGAGTCCAGGTTTAGTTTGCAGTCTGATTCTCGCCGGACTTTCATATGGAGAGCGCCAGGTACCCGTTACCACCAAGAGAAAACCATTGAACGACACCGTTACGGCGGTGCAGGATGGCTCGTTTGGGGAGGAATTATTCTTGGTTCCAGAACTGATCTGCATGTTCAGAGTGTAACGATGACAGGCCACATCTATCGGGATGTCATTCTGGAACAACATGTACGTTTGTTTCGGGGTGCCTTGGGTGCTGAATTTCTGTTTATGGATGACAACGCCCGTCCTCACCGTGCAAACATTGTAGACGAATGCTTTCAATTGGAGGATATCACCCGTATGGATTGGCCAGCATACTCACCGGACTTGAATCCAATAGAGCATGTGTGGGATATGCTTGGCCGACGAATTGCAGCCCGTCAACCCCTCCCACCTGTCAACGGGAACTTCGGAGGGCATTGCTTGATGAGTGGTGTAATATTCTCCAAGATCAGATTGATAATTTGATACTCAGCATGCCAATTTTTATTAATTATGTCAAACATATAGCATCTTTTTTTTTGCTCTTTACCTTTTTGTTTAATAAATAGACTTTACAAATAAGTCGAATTTGTTTTGCTTCTGTCTCTTTCTTTGCCGGAACTTCATTATCCTTAATTTATGGACATGAGTGTATATATATATATATATATATATATATTTTATCATATAGTACAGATTGTGGTCGCATATGGATGTATTTGTCTTTAAAGACGTAATGACGTTAGTTAAATTCTGTGTAGTCTGCAGGTTTGAAACTTTCACGAAAGCAGAATTTGTGGTTTTGAAAATTGATTAACATCAGGTGAATATGATTATTGAAATATTTTGAGGAGTTATTGACATAAACATAGTCAAAGTCTAAACTACAACTAACCGACTTGTAATTTTTAAAACGATAAAAAACTACGGTTTACATCTCGATTAAAAATTCTTTGAACATTTTTCTTTTTCTCTCCAGCGAACCGCCGTAGAGTTCTCGTGAGATTGCATGGTGAAAACTTACACATATGTGATAGCATATTGATTTTGAAATCAATATGCTATTTTATATGAGTAAATAGCTTTTATTTTAATCCTTAGCAAAATTTATTTTGGTTAAATGATAACTTACAAAACTAAAGACTTATTAGAGACTATTTATTTCCACAAAAAGTAAATCTACAGATATTTATTTAACTTCTTTGAAGTGTGTTTAAAGTTACTGACATTGAAACTAACTATTGATTTTAACTATGTGTTTTACATTGTCCCAATTTTTATACTTACTGCTCCTGTTTACATTTATGAAAATATTTATTACTGTTTTATTATTTGAAATTGTTGCATTTTTAATCATTCACCTTATTAAAATCATACCTGGCTTCATCGCGCTAATCTGCTTCAACAAATTTTTGCTTGATATTGTATTATATCATTTCGCGTCAAGGGTCGACTAGGGAAACGTGCGTCGCTAGTGAGTATTAGGTTCAATCCGACGGAGGTTTTGCTGTAAACACATCTTCAAACAACAAGGAGACTCGATGGCGTTTGTGATGTTCAGCATCTTGCCTTATTAGTCTGACTATCTGGTGGGGAGTTTGTCCGGATTTTCTCCCATACGATACGCACTGGGTAAGCGGGGTGGTTCCACCTAAAAGTCCTCTCAATAGGCACTACCCTCCTTCTTCAACGTCACGGAGCTAAATCAAACTTCTACATACGGGGCTCCATCACAACATATATGCCCTCCCTATTCCCTAATTCCATGAAACCACACGGGTTCTCTTTGGTCTAGATTAGGGATGGCCAACCCGCGGCCCGTCTTGAATATGTTTCAGTCCGTAAGATTTATCACACTTTTACAAAGTATATTTATTTTGTAACGGCCAAAGTAGTGAAAACCAATGTTTAAAAAAAATGCAATATGTGCGTATCCATATATTCAAAAATTGACTAAAGAATTATGAGAAAAAAATATTATAATTTTAAAATAATATTCTTGTGATTATATGACAGATATTGTCTGTTTTACAGATGAGTTTACAGTTATTAGTTCGCGGAATAATTAAATTATATTCTGCGAATTTAAGAAGCACGCGCATCTTGGTACATCTACTATAACATAACATGTTCTTTATTTCACTTTTAGGTTTCACTTTACTTTTAGTGACCTTAGTGTTGTAGTACCCATCCCTAGATACGCACAACTGATTGTTGCTAGCAAAGCAAACCAGACTCTTAGTTGAAGTTGTTAGCACTTTTGGTTCACCTTACATCTGCGAATCGTTTTTCGAAAATGAAATTGACTATACACAAAGCACTCTCAACATTATAATAATAAATACCGAAATTGAGATCGATTTGCAAAAGCTAAGTGAAAGAGTGGGAAACACATAAAAAAGTAAACACTAGTAAAATAAATATTTTTTTTTTTAATGATAAACGCAATGAGTAAAACGCACTAGTAAAATAAATATTTTTTAATGATTTCATTTTTGTATTTCGTTTATAGTTATATACTTTTATATTTCATTTACTTCCTTTTTATTGTTATATATTTCTTTACAATGTTAGTTGAGTATCATAATTATTATATTATTCATGTTTTGCATGTAAGAATAATAGTAAAAACACAAAAATAATAACTTATTATTTTTCAATTTTTCTCCCAAAAAATGTCTATAGTGGGTCTAAATCTAATATGGGGATATATAATTTTTATGTGCAGCCCGTGGAGTTAGGATGCATTTCAAAATGACCCGCAAGATCATTTAGGTTGACCACCCCTGGTCTAGATGTTACTGTCGACTGAGTAGGATAAGAAAAAAATTCTTTTAACGAATTCTATATTATTTTCATTTGTATCAAAGATCAGAACCTTTTATGATGAGTTTGACTTGCAAGAATTGCATTTCAATTCGGTAGAAGGGGATTCTAAACTAAGGTTTATTCTGTAGTAAAAATTCGTTTTGCTCTTTCTGATTTTCCAACACACAATTAACAAATTCATTTTGCTTATTAACCTTGTATGCCCCACAATCTTTCATAGGGAACAATTTCTTTCCTTTTCTGTAATTAACCGATGACATCGTTTCTATTAATATACTCCCACCTTTATTTGCGACTCTCTAATATACCAAACAAAATACTTTTTGGTAAATTGTTTGTGATATCATTCACTGTGACTGCTAGACACCTCATGACTTTCGCACCCCCCAGGGCACACACCTCTTCGCACTCTCGCTGCATTTCGGAATTGGACCCCCCTACCTTTTCTTCGTTTTTAAAAGGTTTATAATCTCCATGTAAATGAAACGAGTGAAAAAGACTTTTCATTTATCTGCAAGATCCATTTAGCCTTCGACTGCAGTTTGCAGTTGCCTCCAGGCTTGCTACATATATGGCATCTTAGGAAATTAAGTGTTAAGTAACCTTTTAAGTAAGTTTAAAGAAATGTATTTTCAATCGCAGAACGAGACAATACTGGATTGTTTTGTAAATAATGACTTTGATTGCTCATTTGATGGAGTTTGGAAATTACGGCACTTTTGGTATTGTACATTTATTTGATTTTTTTTTTCGTGATTCGTGATAAAATATATTTTAATTTCTGTCTACGAAAATTGTCGAATACGATAAGTTAAATAGGGTTTATTTTTGAGTAGCGTGTAACAATGCTTTTAAGGAGGCTTACATAAAACATTTTTTTTTAAAAATTAAAATTGGAAATAAATTTAAATTTATAGAATAGATAGAATAAATTAATGGTAAAAAATTGATAATAAATTTATGGAATGGATAAAATACATTGATACATTTAAGCATAGATAAAAAAATGTGTGTTATAGTTTTTTTTTTAGTTAATGTATACCATAATAAGTGTATTTATTTATACAAATTTATTGGCTATTCTGCAGATTAGGAATCTGGTTTCGCCAAATATCTATTCCGCGCTATATGAAGATCAAACAGCGATAATCCTGGCTTGCTACTTATATGAAATTTAAGTATTATAGTAAGAAATTAATTTTTCCAATTCTTATTCAAACATAGTCATATGAATACCCTCAATTTTTTTAAAAACTTTTTCACAAGAGAAGGACTATGTTCTCTGAACAGACTGAGAATGTACAATAACATTAGTATGAACATAATAAATAAACAGAAATTAAATGTGGCGATAAAAAAATATATTGTTTCCCATTTATACTTTTCTACATATTACCAATAAAAACTATGAACTCGAACTGATTGATTACGAAAAAAAATGTCATCCTAAAAAACTATATACTAGTAAAGTTTAATTATCTACGCTTGGTTTGATTTGATGCTCTACGGGGATTGCTTTTGCACACTTTAGGTTAATTTGACAACGATCTAAATTTAACGAGGATTCAGAATTTCAGTGCCACAGCCAGTATTCGAACCAGAAGTCCATGGTACCAAAAAGTCAGATAACCATCATTTCGCCATCGGGCTGCACGGTACATTAAGTAACGGTAATTATAAAGCTTTTTGAAACGGACTTTTTTTCCCTTGTATCTGAATCAGAAATTAAGTATGAAAATAACTTACTTAATTCGTTCTAATTTGACTCGCACACAATTTTAAAATCCCAATTTGATAATTTTATACAGTTTAAAAAAAAAAATGATTAAGAAAATAGTATATTTAACTTGGCGCTTATTTGTTTTATGAAATAACTAATTTTAAAATATGCTAGAGATGATTGATGAGATGATATTTTTAATGATTACTGAGCCTGACATGGGGATCAGTATCAATGAGTGCCGATGGTGAGAATTAGAGTGGTGATTCGCGGTTTGGTTTGGTTTGTCGCTCTACGGTCATCTTATGCACTCTTTTGGGCTAAAAGACCGGGACCTACAGTTTAACGTGGATTCCGAACCCTCACAAACATCCATGCCACCGCCAGCTTCGAACCTGAATCCTGGGATACCAAAGACCAGAGCGATAGATCACTTGGCCAACAGGCCGCTGGTGATTCGCGGAGAATCAGAACGTGACGGTCGTAGAGACCGTTTCCAAAATGAGGAGTCTTGATGGCGTTTGTGATGTTCTGCATCTTGCCTCGTGAGTCAAACTACCTGGTGGGAGTTTTCTGGTTTTCTCCCAAATATTTCGAATGCGTGTGTAGTTCCAGTAAAATTACTCTAGAAAGGCACTACCCTCTTTCTTCAGCGACACAGAGCCGAGTCAGAATTTCTACCTGCGGGTGTTCCTTCACAATAGAAGCTGCTTTCACTCCTTTCCATCTTCCATGAAATCACAGAGATTCTTGGACTTAGTCTAGATCAGGGGGGGACAACCCAAATGATCTTACGGACCACTTTGGAAATGCATCATTAGTTCCGTGTGCCGCATATAAACTTTTATATCCCCACATTAGATTTAGATCCATTTTTGGTGAAAAAAAATGAAACATAATGAGTCATTATTATTATTGTGCTTACAATTATTCTTACATGTGATGAATGAGGTGGTATTTGGCGATCTGAAGCCACAAGGACTATAATCCCTAATCACTATACATATAAACAGTTAATTTTCCTTATTTTTAATATGTCCCTCTCCACGATCGTGACCTACGGTTTAAAGTGGATTCCGAACCACTACAAACATTCATGGCAACGCCGGGACTCGAACCCGAAACCTGTAGTACAGAGAGCCAGAGCGCTAGCCACTCGTCCATTCAGGCCCTTTCTTACTTGTAAACATATTGTTATTATTATGTAAACATAGTTTTGTTATTATTAAACATAGGGTTATATTATCTTTTTTTTGCAAACAAAAATGAAATAGAATAGCTTGCTTTAACAATATTGGAAGGTTGCTGTAATGCAGCACCAAAAATCTTTTCTTGAGCCTTTAATTGCAACTTAAACTCCTTGAGCTTCAATTGTTTCGCAATTTTATCGAACTTCAAATAATCCTTACGTTTTGTTTCGTAATGCCTCTTAACATTATATTCCTTAAATACAGTAACGGCTTTCGACAAATTAAGCACAATAACTTTATATTTTTGAACTATGAAGAAATACTTTTCTTCCCATTCCTCGTTATGCTTTCTATTTTCGTCCACTATTCTTCTATTTGCAGTCATACTGAAAATAAGAGATATATATTAAATATATCTATATTTAATTGTTAAATTAAAAGTCATTTTTAATTTAATAGGAGTTATTACCTGGCTGTTGTTGCTTTAAATATATTGTTGAAGTACAGTTATATTAAAATAATTATCATGCAGACACAGTACACAAAACCAAATTTTCACTAGAAACTGAGAGTCTGGTTTTCTCTTTGCTATCTGCTATCAGCAAATCAACTGTTCAAGAAATTATATTTTTGGAACGTAATCATCTTTATAAAAGTTACCCTACACAAATTTTCTTATCTAAAAAAAAAACTCTGAAGCCTGAAAAGAGATGGTCACTGCGTCACAGAGGTCACTTAAAGTGAAATATAGAACCTGTTATATTAGATGTTCCAAGATGCGCTCGCATCATGAGTTCGTAGAATATAATTTAATTATTCTGCGAACTCATAAATAAAAGGCAATATCTGTCATATATTCGCAAAATTATTATTTAAAAAAAGTCAATTTTTTTCTCATAATTTCGACAGTTCACTTTTGAATATATGGAGGCACAAATAATATATATTTTTAATACATTGGTTTTCACTACTTTGGCCAATATAAAATACACTGAAATGACAAAAGTCATGGGATAGCAATATGCAAATTTTCAGATGGCAGTAGCATCGCGTAGAACAGGTATAAATGCGCAGTGCTTTCGCAGAGCTTTCATTTCTGTTCAAGTTATTCATGTGAAGAGGTTTTGACGTGATGATGACAGCACGACGGGAATTAACAGACTTTGAACGCGGAATGTTAGTTGGAGCTAGACGCATGGGTCATGCCATTTCGGAAATCGTTAGGGAATTCAACATTCCCAGATCCACTGTGTCAAGAGTGTGATGAGTATGAAATTTCAGGCATAACATCCCACCATGGACAGCGCAGTGGTCGATGCACTTAACGACCGAGACCGGCGACGTCTGCAAAGAGTCGTAAATTCTAATAGATAAGCAACACTCGCCAAATAACCGCAGAAATCAACGTGGGTCGTACAAGGGACTTGTCTGTTAGAACTGTGCGGAGAAATTTGGCTTTCTTGGGCTATTCCAGCAGAAGACCGACTCGAGTGCCTTTACTGACAGAACGACATCGCTTGCAGCGACTCTCGTGGGCACGTGAGCATATCGGTTGGTCCCTAGATGAATGGAAAACCGTGGCCTGGTCCGATGAGTCACGATTTCAGTTGGTAAGAGCTGATGGTAGGGTTCGTGTGTGGCGCAGACCCCACGAAGCCATGGACCCAAACTGTCAGCAAGGCACTGTTCAAGCTGGTGGTGGCTCCGTAATGGTGTGGGCTGTTTTTTCATGGCATGGACTTTGTCCTCTGGTGCGACTGGACCGAACATTGACTGGAAATGCTTATGTTCAGCTACTTGGAGATCACTTGCAGCCATTCATGGACCATGTACCCAAACAACGATGGGATTTTTATGGATGACAATGCGCCATGTCACCGGGCCACAACTGTTCGCGATTGGTTTGAAGAACATTCTGGACAATTCCAACGAATGATCTGGCCACCTAGATCGCCCGACCTGAATCCCATCGAGCATTTATGGGACATCATCGAGAGGTCTGTTCGTGCCCAAAATCCTGCACCATCAACGCTTTCACAATTATGGACGTCTATCGAGACAGCATGGCTCAATATTCCTGCAGAAGACTTCCAACGACTTGTTGAGTCCATGTCACGTCGAGTTGCTGCACTTCGCCGGGCAAAATGAGGGCCGACACGATATTAAGAGGTATCCCATGACTTTTGTCACTTCAGTGTAAATATATTTTGTAAAAGTGCGATAAATCTCACGGGCAGGTAAAATGTACAAGGCGCGCCGCGGGTTGGCCACCTCCGGTCAAGATGTTGCTGTCTACCAAGTGGGATAAGAAAAAAAAATACTGAAACTTATTTTACAACATTTCACATTTATTAACAAGCAGCAACATTTTAGTTCTTGCAATTATTTTGGCTGAAAAGATTTCATTGAGAAAATTGTAATGCATGTGAAAAGAAAAAAAAAAAAAATGTTGTAGAGTGTACAAAAGTAAGTTTTAAGAAGCTTGGAACCAATTAATTTTCTTTTTAAAATTTAGCAAAGAATTTATATTTTGGAACGTAATCATCTTTATGAAAGGTACCCTACGCAAAATTTCTTATCTAAAAAATCTCTGAAGCCTGAAAAATGAATAGCTTATTATTATTATTATTATTTTTTTCTGCGTGTTGCATTTTATAAACATATCAACAAAAAATATTAAAATATTCATTGGATAAAAAAAAATTCGCTTTTTTTTTCTTAAGAAAAATGTGTTTCAAATTTGATACTCTGAATGATCTCAAGTCAGATATAGGAATTGTAATTTAATCATTCACCGCATTCATTTAGATATTGATTTTTTTTAAATGCTTTTAATATTTTTTTTTATTTGCTAAAAAATGAAATGAAATTTTTTTTTTAATTTTTTAACATTATTAATATTCTTTGCTTTTAAGATGCATTAAATATTTTTACTACATTAAATTTAATAAATCTAAAGAAAAATAACAAAAATAAAGTAACTCAAAAGCTATTTATTGCTTTTAATGAAACTGTGACAAAATTGAATTATAATACTTAAAATTAACATAAAAATCAACTATTAAACGTTTAAGATACTTTAGAAACTATCACATATTTAATAATTGGCCAATTGCACGCGGTAAAGAAAGAGTTTGTTCAATATGGACCATGGTAATCCTAGTGCTCGACTCGTGGCTCAGTGGCAACTTGCGGCTCTCTTGAGCATTAGGACGATTCAATCTACTGTCCTCTTTGTCGTAGACACTATTTCAAAATACGAGGACCTTCGATGATGTTTGGGTTTTCAGTATATTGCCTCGTTCGTTGGACTACCTGATGGTTTTCTCTCATACGATACGCAATTGCGGAGTTGTTCCCCCGAAAAGTCCTTCCAGAAGGCACTTCTTCAGCGACGCGGAGCCAAGTCAGACTCCTACCTGCGTCAGACTCCTCCATCACAACAGAAGCTGCCCCGTCCTTCCCTGAGACCGCACGGATTGTTGGAGTTAATCTAGATCTCGGCTTTTCTACCAAGTCGATTAGAAACAACATAATTCCGATTAGTTAAAATATACATATAGCGATGCATTAGTTAGGTTAGCGATATAAAGTGATGTGTCAGTTATGCAATCTATGAAATCATTTGAAAAGGCGAGTCATTTTTCTTGTTGGTCAGACTAGTAGAATGAGAAAATAACACGACCATCAGACCATCAAACCTCCTTGCAGCATTGAGGTCTGATGGCCAAATGTCTAGGGTTCTGACCTTCGGGTTCGAATCTTGGCGGTGTAATAAATGTTTGCGAGTGGTTCGGAACATGCGTTAAACTGTAAGTCTCGGTCTAATTAGCCAAAAGTGAGCAGAAAATGATTGGGGAGCGGAAAACCAAACCTAGCCTTACAGCATCCCAAACATGCTCGATGGAATTCAGATCTTGATATGCAGTTAGCTGTACTCGAGATGTTGATATAACCTCGTTTAAAAGAAACCTTTGTTGTCTAGTGTTGGATAAAATGTTAAGCTAGAGCGCTGGCATGGAAGTGCATAAGCATTAAAGATGTTAGATCTTTAAATTAAGCAAGATCTGATATCCATTTCCGAGCTAAATCTGCAAGGTAAACAGCCTTCCAATGATTTACAATCCAGTGGGCATACCTAACTGAAACTTGCCCTTTTGTGATGCAAAGTAGTTTAACAAAAATTATTCATCTTCTTGCTAATACACCATGTCTTTTAAATCTTCTATTTACAATACACATTTACACATACATATACCACTTCCTGAGGAACCAGCAAGACCCTGCGTTTGGTCCAATTCGAAATTTATTCATTCATGTACGCAACTCAAATATTATTCAACGGCATCATCTTGGTTTCACTCGAATGAAAAGCTAAGATGCCAAATTTACTTTTTACAGTTTTTACCAACTTTTTTTAGAAGGACGCACATTTAAACCTATATCTAATCCTCTAATCGCCCGTCCTTTATAGTAGATATTCTGGAAAAGAAGTTCGAAATCTTTGTAAGCCTATTCCAGATTTCTTATCTGACTATCACAGCAACATATACGGCCTTATATTCACACATTCATTTCACATATACATTGTGCCACAGAAGAAGAAGTGATTACCTATTGTATTTCAAACGAATTAACAAAAACTGCAATATCTTTCTACAGCAGCGTGATTATAACAAATACTGATTGATTGATCGATTTGAGATCTGTACATTTGATCAATCACCGAATGATCTCTATTCAAGTGAAAAGGATCGAAAAAGTATCTACTAATTAACTAAAATTATCTAGAAAAAGATCTATTTAAGTTTGAAGAGTGAAAAGTAGAAGTGGACGGATGCACCATGTTGTCTAACTGTATACCACCCACGTTTTGTCTTCATACTTTTTTTGTAATCCTGCTGGCAAACACGTATACAGCTGTCTTGGATGCCTTAAGGCAAGCGCTGCACTGACTTTACTCACTTTGCATGACCCAGGGGGAGCGTGTAACTATAAGATAAGCCACGGAAGCGGATTAACAACGCCCCCGCAACGCTCTAGGACGCTATTAGACCGGTACCTACGGTTTTAAATTGGATTCCGAACCACTACAAACATCCATGGCACCGCCGGAACTCGAACTCGAAACCGAAACCTGGGGTACCGAGCGTTAGAGCGCTAGCCACTCGGCCATTCAGGCCCTTGTCTTCATACTTTTAAGCAAGCACTTTCAATGTGTGCGCAGAGAACTCATCCTGCTTTTGAACGCAAGGGAATGGTAGTACAATCAACAGATATAGATTTCGTGCAAAGAAAAGAACAATTGTATTAGATATAGCCTGTATTATTAGAAAATCTTGGCGTATACTCGAAATCTCGACTTTCATAGCTCAGAAATTTAATGCATTTCACTGAATTTTGCTACCACAGACTTCAATTCGTATTCTGGATTTGGCATGAATGTTTGTGAGTGGTTCAGAATCTACATTAATCTGTAGATTCCATGTCTAATTAGCCTAAAGTGTGCAAAAAAATTGACCGTAGAGAGACAAACCAAAGTACGCCTACGCAATTTCCACCATGCTACCTATGAGACTGCGAGTACATAATGACGTAATAGAAATTTTAATGCATTCCAGTAAATGAGTAACTTATTCCTAATTACTTTTAAAATAAAGAATGCCAGAAGTGTAACTCGAATATTTTCATTCAGTATAACTGTCTGGCAACATGTTTGAAGACTTAAACAGGTGATAAAAGTTTTTGAAAGACTTTCAAAAACGCACCAAGAAGAAGAAGAGCCCTCGCCGGACAACAAATCGATCCAAAAGTTTCACCCCCTACCGGAATCCGCCACTCCTGATTCGCTGGAACTCCATCGAAAGTGTATCCAGAAAACGCGTGGGCTTCACACGAGGCGGAGCTAATATCGAATCTCCGGCATTTCTTCAGAAGACACCAAACTCAAACAGTGTCCGTGTGCTCAGATTCGCAACAGAGCGAGAACGGACTGGTCGCCAGTTTGAATTATGACACTTGAAATCGCTCTTTTGTAGTTTTCCCGAGTGTTATATCAACTGTTGATTGCAAGTCTAAAGAGATGTGTGGAGATCGCATAACCAAACAATGCTGGATTGTTTTCCGCGTAGCGACATTGGTTGCTCATCTGTTGATGTTTGGAAATTGCGGCCCATTGGGTAATGTAACTTTATTTGATTTATTTTTAGTGCGGTTCGTGATAAAATATAGTTTAATTTATGTTAACGGAAGCTGTCGTACACGATGAATTAAATATGGTGTATATTTGATTACTGCTTCGTTATACTTTTAAAGAAGCTTACTTAAACCTTTTTTTTAATAATTAAAATCAGAAACAAATTTAAATTTATGAAATAGATAGAATAAATTGATGATAAATTTATTATATTGAAGGTATGGTTATGGAATAGATAGAATGCATTAATGGTAAATTTATGGAATAGATGGAATGCATTAATGATAAATTTATGGAATTGATAGAATGCATTAATGGTAAATTTATGGAATTGATAGAATGCATACATGGTAAATTTATGGAATAGAATGCCTTAATGGTAAATTTATTTAATAGATAGAATGCATTAATGGTAAATTTATGGAATAGATAGAATGCAGTAACGGTAATTTTATGGAATAGATAGAATGCAGTAACGGTAATTTTTATGGAATAGCTAGAATGCATTAATGGTCAATTTATGGAATAGATAGAATGCATTAATGGTAAATTTATGGAATAGAATGCATTAATGGTAAATTTATGAAATAGAATGCATTAATGGTAAATTTATGGAATTGATAGATAGCATTAATGGTAAATTTATAGAATAGATAGAATGCAGTAACGGTAAATTTATGGAATAGATAGAATGCATTAATGGTAAATTTATGGAATTGATAGAATGCATTAATGGTAAATTTATGGAATTGATAGAATGCATTCATGGTAAATTTATGGAATAGATAGAATGCATTAATGATGTGGAATAGAGTGCATTAATGGTAAATTTATGGAATAGAATGTATTAATGGTAAATTTATGGAATAGATGGAATGCATTGATGGTAAATTTATGGAATAGATAGATTACATTGATGGTAAATTTATAGAGTAGATAGAATACATTGATGATAAAAAATCTTTTTTTTTTTAACATAGAGAAATAAATATGTTTACAATTTTTGTTTTTAGTTGATGTATACTATAATAAGTGTATTTTACAAATTTGTAGAGTATTATACATGTCAGGGTTCTAGTTTCGCTAAATATCTGTTCCATGTCATATGTCGATCACTAAAAAGCGATAATCGTTTTAAATCGGAGTTTTTCCAATAATCTCATTTTTAATGAGTGATATCATAACCATTTGCCTACTCGTGTTATTTTTATTATTATATTTTTCGTCTGTTCGTGTTTAAATATTATATCTGTGTTTTTTTTATCTTGTCCGTGTTTTTTTTTTCTTGTCCGTGTTTTTTTAATTTAACTTGTTTTTATCATTGATATCATATCTGTTCCTTTTCTTGACCAGTGTGTTAATGCTCCTCTTGTACTTATCTGGTTAAAATTTTTGCTTGAAACCTTTATTTAAGGGTTATTTAATATATTGTTGTCCTTCAATATAATTTGATGGCCTGACCTGAAGTTACCTGACCTGAAGTTTCTTAAATTATTGAAATTTAAAGTTGAGCTGTAATCTACGTAACTTTTATTTATTTGATATGGCTGTGCAAGGACATTAGTGGAGGAAATTGAGTGGGAAGGTGTGTTACTATCAGTCGACTGAGTAGATAAAAGATCCTTTGAATTCTTTTTATTTTTCTGCATTAGGTATTATTGCGTTCTTATTGCATGGAAAATGGATTAATTTTTAGTATTTATTTAATTATTGTTCTGACTAATTAACGTGTACATGGACATTATTAACCTTGAACATGGGTATTTGTAACGTATGCCTGACTGTGACGTTAGCAAAAGGTCAGCTAGCCGCTTTAGTAGAAGTATAACAGCAAGACAGAGCGCCGCAGGAGAAAGGATAACCTAAGGTAAAACGAATGTTGGATTAGCTGGGACAATACTCAAAGTATAATCTGCTTATCGACAAAACCAATTATTGTTTTAATTAATAACCTCCCACCTTAATTTTTTTTTAGAAAAGATTAACCTAGTGATCGACAAAAACAATAATAACTTCAGATCTCTCAATTTCGACTTATTTCTGCTAAAGAATAATTTTTTGGCATACTTTATTCTATAAAATTTTAATTTTTAAACCTATTAGTAAGAATTTTTTTATCAAAAAGGATTAATTGCAATCTACTTTGTGTTAATGTATTTATAGAAGATTAATTAAAGCAAATACCTTTAAAAAGTAAATAAATAACTTATTGTATTGTACAATAATACCCTATTCAGATAGACTAAATAAATCAACTATTCAAATGATTTTATCTAATTTGGCATCAAAAAGCGTGCGAAATAATAATAAGGGATTTTTTATAGAGCTGCATAGCATTTTATAAATAGGATATAAATCAAACTCTTTTAATTATTTTTTTAACAAAATCAAAATATTTAGCTTATTATTAAATTATTTGCTTTAATATACATATTTTAATTAAATTATAGAAAATATTTTAAACTCAGTATAAAATAAATCAGGAAACTTGTGTGGGGGTGTGTGTTGTATATGCAAAATGAAAAGCGATAAGCAAACGAATATCATCAAGGAATTTTGATATTTATATCCCTTTTGCAGAATTTAAAGGCTGTGTTGGTAGTAGATATGGGTTTCTTGTGTACGGAAATGATATTACAGAAAAAAGTGAGCGCAACCGGAAATGACGAGATTCATCTTGGTAGAAGGGGGATTTTTAAACATTTCTTCTGGTGGCAACAACGGAATATTTTACTATTGTATTATAAGACAAAGGGTTTTTAGAGGTAATAATATTATTTTAATTTTATATATAATAATATTTATATATTATAATAATATTTTATATATTACACTGAAGTGACAAAAGTCATGGGATACCTCTTAATATCGTGTCGGCCCTCCTTTCGCCCGGCGAAGTGCAGCAACTCGACGTGGCATGGACTCAACAAGTCGTTGGAAGTCTTCTGCAGGAATATTGAGCCATGCTGTCTCGATAGACGTCCATAATTGTGAAAGCGTTGATGGTGCAGGATTTTGGGCACGAACAGACCTCTCGATGATGTCCCATAAATGCTCGATGGGATTCAGGTCGGGCGATCTAGGTGGCCAGATCATTCGTTGGAATTGTCCAGAATGTTCTTCAAACCAATCGCGAACAGTTGTGGCCCGGTGACATGGCGCATTGTCATCCATAAAAAAATCCCATCGTTGTTTGGGTACATGAAGTCCATGAATGGCTGCAAGTGATCTCCAAGTAGCTGAACATAAGCATTTCCAGTCAATGTTCGGTCCAGTCGCACCAGAGGACAAAGTCCATGCCATGAAAAAACAGCCCACACCATTACGGAGCCACCACCAGCTTGAACAGTGCCTTGCTGACAGTTTGGGTCCATGGCTTCGTGGGGTCTGCGCCACACACGAACCCTACCATCAGCTCTTACCAACTGAAATCGTGACTCATCGGACCAGGCCACGGTTTTCCATTCATCTAGGGACCAACCGATATGCTCACGTGCCCACGAGAGTCGCTGCAAGCGATGTCGTTCTGTTAGTAAAGGCACTCGAGTCGGTCTTCTGCTGGAATAGCCCAAGAAAGCCAAATTTCTCCGCACAGTTCTAACAGATAAGTCCCTTGTACGACCCACGTTGATTTCTGCGGTTATTTGGCGAGTGTTGCTTATCTATTAGAATTTACGACTCTTTGCAGACGTCGCCGGTCTCGGTCGTTAAGTGCAGGCGGTCGACCACTGCGCTGTCCATGGTGGGATGTTATGCCTGAAATGTCATACTCTCGGTCCACTCTTGACACAGTGGATCTGGGAATGTTGAATTCCTAACGATTTCCGAAATGGCATGACCCATGCGTCTAGCTCCAACTAACATTCCGCGTTCAAAGTCTGTTAATTCCCGTCGTGCGGTCATCATCGCGTCAAAACCTCTTCACATGAATAACTTGAACAGAAATGAAAGCTCTGCGAAAGCACTGCGCATTTATACCTGTTCTACGCGATGCTACTGCCATCTGAAAATTTGCATATTGCTATCCCATGACTTTTGTCACTTCAGTGTATAATGATATTTTATATATTATAATACTTTTTGTTCTTAGAGGTAATAATAGTAATATTTTTTGTATATAATATTTTCTCTATGAAACGTTATTCCCGCTGGCAGTATTGGAGTTTGGGGCAATAAGACGAGATTTCTTTTTTGAGGAATATGAAACTTTCTTAATATGATTTCTGTAAATTTTTAATTTAATTACTTTAAGAGGATTATTTTACGAAATTTATTTGCTAAAGCCTTTTTTTTTTATTTTGCAAAATTTAGTTTTGATAGTCTTTTCATTATTATTTTTTTGAGAAATGTGTTTGGTGATGGAATTTATTTATTATTTTTTTTTCATATTTTTTAAATTTATCTTTTAAAAACCGTGTTTTTATTTAATATAACTTGATTATAACTTTTTCATTTACTTTTTCTTGAATTAAACAAAATTAATTTATTCATTTTTATATTATTTTTTACAAAAATTTTATTTTCATTATTAATTTTATTTTTCGATTTTTTTTTTATTTTGAATTTTTTTCATTTTTTTTTTTCATTAATAAAACATATGTTTTTTGGAACATAAAATTCAATGCAAGTTAAAAGAAAATTTCCTGTCTCCAATTTCATAGACGAAAATTAAAGTGCATTTATTTAAAAAAAGTTTTTTTGCAAGTAACTGTAGGTCACTAATTGGTTAATTATATGCATAAAATTTATAACATTTTCTTTCGGGGCTGTGTCTGACCTAATTTTTTTTTCATTAATTAAACATTAGCACAAATTTATTGTGATAAAAGAATTTATATTTTGATTTCTAATTTTTCTTCAATGTATTCTAAAATTAATTATTTTTCTTTTAACAGATTTATTTTATTTCTTTTTAAAGATAATTATTTTAACCAGTGATTTTTTTCTTCTTTTTATACATTTTATTTTTTTATTGTCATTTATTAAATCTATTTAAAATTTCTTTTCATCTGAAATGTATATCGGGTATCATATAGGAAAAAATTATTAAGAATCTTTTTTTTTATAAATTCCCTAGAAATTAAATTATACTGAAACTTTGCTTTGCATTAAGAATTCTTTTTTAAGCCTTTCGCATTTCTTTTTAAACGCGATATTAGTTATCAAATTTTCTACCCACTACTAACAACACTCATGTCCATAAATTAAGGATAATGAAGTTCACGCAAAGAAAGAGACAGAAGCAAAACAAATTTGACTTATTTGAAAAGTCTATTTATTAAACAAAAGGTAAAGAGCAAAAGAGATGCTATATGTTTGACATAATTAATAAAAATTGCGATTTTTACTCCATGGAGCAAATTTCAAAAAGAACCTATTTACAAAAAACAGTATAACATGGTTAGTAGGATGGTTAATATGGAGTATGTCTCCCGGACGATGCAATACAGGCCTTACAACGCCTAGGCATGCTGAGTATCAAATTATCAATCTGATCTTGGGGAATATTACACCACTCATCAAGCAATGCCTTCCGAAGTTCCGGTTCACAGGTGGGAGGGGGTTGACGGGCTGCAATTCGTCGGCCAGGCATATCCCACACATGCTCTGTTGGATTCAAGTCCGGTGAGTATGCTGGCCAATCCTTGATCCAAGTGATATCTTCCGATTGAAGGCATTCGTCTACAATGTTTGTACGGTGAGGACGGGCGTTGTCCTCCATAAACAGAAATTCAGCACCCATGGCACCCCGAAACAAACGTACATGTTGTTCCAGAATGACCTCCCCATAGATCATCTCATCGTTACACTCTGACCTGCAGGTCAGTTCTGGAACCAAGAATAATTCTTCCCCAAACGAGCCATCCTGCACCACCGTAACGGTGTCGTTCAATGGTGTTCTCTTGGTGGTAACGGGTACCTGGCGTTCTCCGTATGAAAGTCCGGCGAGAATCAGACTGCAAACTAAACCTGGACTCGTCGGAAAACATCACACCAGACCACTGTTGCGGTGTTCACAATGCATGCTCTCAACTCCAGGTTAATCGCAGGCGACAGTGAGTTGCGGTAAGTGGAACACATCTGACAGGCCTACGAGCATATAGACCAATGTGCCCTAAGCGTCTGTACACGGTCTGCCTTGAAACTGTCGTACCGGTAGCTGAAGAGAGCTGACGAGACAGGTCTGATGCTGTGCTCCGTCTGTTTCTTTTGGCAGTAACTGCTAAATACCGGTCCTCATTCGGCGTTGTAACTCGGGGGCGACCTGTGCTGTAACATCTACTCCCATTACCATCATCTTGGAATCGTTGCCAAAGCCTGGAGATGACACTCTGGGCGATTCCAAGTTCCTCGGATACTTCCAGCTGGGTACGTCCACATTCCCGTCGTCCGATAATTCTACCACGTAAAAAATCATCCAAATGCTTTCTTTGTGCCATAACTATGCTGTTATTGCACTGAAAGGCTTTTTAAAGCGCTTGTGAACAATTTTACTTCTTTGCCACCATTCCTTATATACCCCTCTCACACTCTCGTCATTGCGACGTACTATCCGCGCCATCTGCTGGTTTCCTGTAATTCGCATATTCTTCTTCAAGATGTGTGTGATAATTCTGCAGGTGAAATTTTTATTTTAAAGTTCAATTTCTGTGCGATTCTGAATTATCCTTAATTTATGGACATAAGTGTATTACAAAGCATTTGTGGCCTGAATGGTCGAGTAGCTAGTCCTCTGGCGCTCGGTACCACATGTTTCGTTTTCGTATCCCGGCGGTGCCATGGATGTTTGTAGTGGTTCGGAATCTACTTTAAGCCGTAGGTCCCGGTCTCATATGACTGTAAGAGCATCACGGAGCAAAAAGTCGGACTTCTACCTACGGGTGCTCCATCACAACAGAAGCTGCCGCTTTCCTTCCATCCATGAGTAGATCCCTCATGGAATTCTGTCGCGCACTGCAGGACATTCAGGATTAGTCAACAACAACAACAAAAAGCACTTGTATTAAAAGATATAACATGTATGTATAATAACTTTTTGAAGAAAATCAGATTCAACTCCGAAAAAAAAAAATGTTACGAATTTTTTTGTATATATTTAACCAATTAAGTTACTAATACAGCTGGAATAGTACCATTATTAGTTCCAGTATAGTACCAGTATTATTAATACCAGTATTAGTTCTAATACAGCTGGGAGACAGTCAGACTTCAGATGCCTTAAGGCAAGCTCTGCGCCGACGTTACTCACTTAGTCCTACCAATGAGGTGCGTGTAGCTTGAAGATAAGTTACGAACACGGAGTAACAATACCCCGCAACGCTCTACGATCATGTTACACCGGGACCTACTGTTTAAAATGGATACCGAAGCACTACAAACATCCGTGGCACCGGATGTGTGATACCGAGCGCCAGAGCGCTAAACTCGGCCATCAGGCCCCACTTTTTAAATATAAATGTACTTTAATTTGTGAAAAGGGAGATATGAAATTCCTTTTAACTCACATTGAATTTTTTGTTTCAAAAACATGTGTTTTATTAATTTTTTTCTAATAATATTTTTTCTTTCATACTCCATTTTAATTTGTTAAACTCTCCAACTTCTTATTGATACAAATTTTTTTGAACATTCATTTTTCAATAATTTAGAAATGATTATTATTTAGGTTATGGTATTGTAAAACAAAATAGTTATACTTTTTTATAATGAATTACCACTAATTGAATTTCTTAACCCTTGTTAATCTTTCAAAATTTTATATATATCAAACTATCTCGCCAATTATTTATATTCTTTTTTGACATGCACAAGTGTTGTACTTGCACAACACTCCTTGCACCGTAGACATTCTCTTCTTTACTTCATAATCTTATTTTTGCAACATTTGCAAAATCATTGACCATCATTTCAACATCAGGTTTATTTTGAATTTTATGTACAAAGCACACGTTTTTAAGTCACTTTAGTTAAAAAATTAGTGATATTTCTTTCTATCCACTTATTATTTAATTTTCCTTCCTTCGTAGTTGTTTCTTTCTGTTAAATCGATGTGATAGATTTGGATAAAAATTTCAACGTGCTTTTACAAATATTTAGAAATAATCAGTACTTATACTATGATTTTCTTATACAAAATTATGTTATTATTTTTGTAATACCTTTACACTAATTCATTTAATTATCCCCCAATTAACTCTATTTGGTTTCAAAATGAGGTATACATCTCATCACCAAACATATCGACTTGGATTTTATTTTCCTTTCCTTTCACACACAATCTTATTTAGGACCCAATCGGTTTTAGTAATTGTTTTTACGAAATTCTTACTCATTTATCTGGTGAAAACTTACTTTTCTACCTTAACTTATTAATTCAAAAAATGCTTGGTATACCTTTGACAGGGAATGCTTATTAATTTCTTACCTAAGTGTTGCCTAATGTTTTGTACAAATTTCATTTTGCGAAAATATTCTTATTTTGGCAAACGAATATATTTTTTTCTCTTATCCCACTTGGTAGACAGCAACAGCTAAACTAATCCAAGAACCCGTATCGTCTTTTAAAAGGAGGAAAAGGGGGGGGTAGTTATCTGTTGTGAGGGAGTTCTTATAGGTAGAAGTCTGACTTTGCTCAGTGACGCTGACTTTTACGGGGTAAATTTGTCGGCCCTACGCCCAACTCTCTACAGTCATATTAGACCGAGATCTACGGCTTAAAGTGAATTTCAACATCCATGGCACCGCCGGAACTCGATCCCGAAACCTGTGGCACCGAATACCAGAGAGCTAATCACTCGCCCATCAGGTCCCAAATATTAATTATTATAATTCCAAAAACACAAACATTTGAAAAGTTGCAGAAATACAAAAAAAAAAACTTTTTTCATATTAATGTTGATACAAATACAAATTATACAAATTTCAATTAATTAGTAAGCTTCAATGGAATTTTTAAAATTCGAATTAATTCAGGGGGAACTACTTCGAATTTGCGTACCGTCGGAGATAGCCCATAGAACTCCCTCCAAGTAGTCCGACTCACGAGGCCAGATACCGAAGCGCCATCAAGACTCCTCGTTTTCTGAAACAGTATCTACAACAAAGCCACCAGCTGACCTCCGCCCTAATGCTCAACAGCGGTACGTGTTGCCACTGAGTGACGAATTGGGAAACGAAAATATAAATTACTTTAACTAAAAAAATAATAATAGCTAGCAAAGTACTGTGAGAATGGCAAAAGAGAAACATAAACATAAACAATTGAAATTTCTTTTAACTCAAATGGAATTCATTTTGACTTTTACATTTCAGAAATACATTTTTTAAGTCTTTTTTATAAAATATTTTCCTAATGACATTTTGTTTATTAATTCATTTATTCTTTCTTTCTTCATCTTTGGTTCTATTTGTCAAGTGAAAGTTAAAACCCTATAACTTGTTGATAAAATTAGTTGTATTTTTAAGCATGCGAACATTTAGAAATGATCACTAGGATTTGGTAAAAAACCAGTTAAAACGGTGTAAGTTTTTGTAATGAATTCATATTAATTCAACTTCCTAACCCTATTTAAACATTCTAATCTCTATCCATTTTATTTCAAAATATTGTGTAATTATTTTTATTCTACCAGCAATTATTTTTATTTGAATTTTTATTTTCTTTTACTTATCTATTATATAAGACTTGCACTTACACAACCTTCATAAACATTGTTTTAATTTTAATAGGTATTTACAAAATTTTTATGAATTTTCAACCGATACAAGTTGTTAAAAGCATGTTTTTTTTAATGTTTGCATATCAATACAAAATCATTAAGTATACAATTGATAGCGTAAAGAATGGAATGTTTATCAATTTCGTTAAGTGTTATCTAGAGGAAAACAAATTTTGATAAGTATGTATAATTTCGAAAATTCAACTTCACTGGAAAAACATTTCTTTTTCTTATGAAAACAATATATTTTTAACTGATTATTTCAATTTATAATTTCCCTCCAATTAGTTAAACTATATAAAAATTTTCTGAAAGTGATTTTTTTTTTTTTTCATTTTGCAAAAAAAAAAAAAAAATTTTTAATTTTTTTTTGTTTTGTTTAATGAAGACATTATTATTTTTTTACATGACTTTTTTATTGAATTATTTTTCACCCGATTTTTTTTTTGTGCAGTGTTTGCATGTGTATACATATGATATGCATTCTATTTTAATATAAACACTATGTGGAAGAAAAGTGACGGGACACGACACTATAACGACATAAATCCATATTTATTAAAATTAATAGGAGGTAGGGCCTCCTTTGGCTGCGATCACAGCTGCAAACCTTCTGGGCATGCTTTCCACTAAATTAGCCATAGTGGCAAGAGGTATTTCCTTCCAAATGTTTAACAGGAAGTTCCATAGTTCAGGATTTCTTTTGGGGAGTGGGGTGCAGGCCCTCAACCGACGGTCCAATTCGTCCCAGAGATGTTCAATTGGGTTAAGATCAGGGCTCTGCGCCGGCCACTCCATGCGTTTAACGTTGTTGTTCACATACCAATCAAGAGTCCTCCTTGCAACATGGCATGTTGCGTTGTCGTCTTGATACCAGCAATCATCCATACCGTACGTTGCCCACAAAGGTAGGAAGGACATGATTGTCGAGAATATCCCAGTATCTATCGGCATTCATCGCACCATCAACCTTCGCCAGTGGGCCAGCCCCATAGTAGGAGAAACAGGCCCTATACCATCAATCCTCCTCCACTAAACTTTACAGTTGGGACGACACACGCGGGCAAAAGGCGTTCTCCTGGTAAAAGCCATACCCAAACACGTCCATCGGAACGGAAAAGGGTAAATCGTGACACGTCACTCCAAAGTACGCGTTTCCAGTCATCCAGAGTCCAAGTACGGTGGTCTTTGGACCATCGAAGGCGCGCTTTCTTGTTGGTTTTCGTAATCAAAGGCTTATGGGCCGCCGAACGTCCAGTGTAACCTAACTTATGGGCCTCGATACGAAGAGTCTTGGTCGAAACGGCCGCACCTGTGGCTTGTCTAAACTCATTAGCGATGTTATCCATTGATGTTTGACGGTTACTTCGAATCTCCCTGCCGAGCACCCGCCGGTCCCTGCTGGTGCGAACTGTAGGTCGTCCACTTCGGGGTTTATTCTGACAGTGTCCCTCAGTCTTGTAGCGACACACAACACGTGCTACAGTTGATTTTGAGCAGTTACGGAGACGGGATACCTCCCTAATTGACACCTTGGCAAGATGCAATCCAACCAACACACCTTTCTCGAACTCAGACAACTCTTCCCGTGGCAGCATCTTGACAAAAAAGAATTCTAGTCGACTCCACAGAGTATTTATAGATACGGCTGACACGTGATACCTATTATTGCGCATGTGTCAGCTGTATTGTCGACTTTTCTACTTTTCGAGGGGTGTCCCGTCACTTTCGTCCAGATAGTGTATTTATGCATATAAAACATAGAATCCTATTTACCAAAGATCCATTTCATAAATACTTATTTTTAAAATAAATTATAAATGTGATGATAAATACTTAAAATTTGAAGAAAAAGAACTGATTATGTGCTACAAAACACTTTTACTACTTACAATAAAGTAAAACTGTATGTTTTTTATGGGGAATTCATTAAATTTGCCTTACCATTAATTATTTTTAAAGTAAACTAGAATAATATATAAGATTCGATGCAAGGTTAACCTTTCCTATACTTACAATTACATTTCCTGAATTTAATATTTCTAAGCAATACATTTTATCGAAAACATTTTATATTCATGCTCAAATCTTTAAAACACTCTTATCTATGAAAATGGAGATGTGAAATTTTCTTTCAACTCCCATTGAATTTTATATTCCAAAACATATATTTTATTAATATTTTTCTAATAATATTTCTTTTTCCATACTTGACTCTAATTTTTTCAATCCTATAACTTCTTGTTGATACAATTTTTTAGCATGAATTTTTCAATAATTTAGAAATGATTACAATTTAGATTTAGGTTTCGTAAAACAAAATAGTTATAATATTTTTTTAATAATGAATTAACACTAATTCAATTTTATAACCCTTGTTAACCTTTCAAAATTTTGTATACATCTCATCGACCATTTCCCATTTACATTTTACGTTTTTTTTTTTTTTTTGAAATGCCCAAGTGTTGAACTTGCATAATCTCCATAGACCTTCTGTCCTTTATTTCATAATCATATTTTTACTATATTTGCAGAAGTTTTTATGAAATGTCAACCATACTTTCAACATCAAGTTCATTTTCAATTTTATGAACAAAAACACGTTTTATTTTATATTCATGCTCATATCTTTAAAACACTCTTGTATCATTTTGTTAACACAAAAATTCAACATTCAATCAATCAATTTTAAATTTAAACATAGCCTTTGAATAAGAAACGAGAAATTTATCAAAATTTTTTTTCATATAGCTCTAAAACTCTTTATACTTTACATAAATGTTTCTGTATTTTATCATTTTAAATTTTGTACCCTCATTTTATAATTTAATAGTACTTCTCTTGTGTACAGCTATTTCGGAGGTATTACTTTCTCAAAATGCTTCAATAATAATAAAAGATACTGTAATCTTCGAAAAAAATATTTTATTTTAGACTGACTTAACTAATACCCTTTTTTTTATTAAATATTTCATATATATTCTTTATAAATATCTAATTGATTATCTTAAAAATAACAAATAATAACGATATGTAATGAATTTTCATTAATTTTTATAAATCTTTAAATTTACATGATTTACGATTTCTTCTAGATAAAAATAAAATAAAAAGTGTATATAATTATTTATTTTCAATGTATGTTCAGTTTCGTTTAAAAATCAGAAATATAATTTCTTGTCAAGTTTAAGTTCAATTTGATAAAATATTTTTGCCTATCTTTATTTCTTATTGAATCTAATTTAATCTTTATTTTTGAGCGATTTATTTTTAATGTTTTAAAACAAACATTTCTTCTTTAATGCGTAATTTAATTGCGTTATTTTTCTTAGTATTTATCAAGAAAATATTCGAGATAGTTAGTATATGATTTCTAAGTAATTTTGAAAATATTGGACAAAAATCTAAAAATTTTAGTTATGATTCATTTACAGTCATTAATCTCATTAGAATCGGATCAAATTGCTTTGTCCATACCTTTTTTAACCAATGATTTTTAAAATAAATTAGTCTTAGAGATATTTCTTATTTATTCTCAAGTTTCTGAATTTTGAAATAGCAAAAATCCGATTCTGGAACGGGGTTTATTCTTTCTCTTCTATTCAATTTTTAGATAATCATGTCATTTTGCCACTGTTAATTGAGAGGTAGAGCGAACGAGTAATTTGTGTGTTCGATGTTTATTTATGTTTCGTAAATGAGAGAAATTGAAGAGCAACGAATTTGAGTGACATTTTGCGTTAAAATTTTCAAAACATTTTACCGAAATCTTTTCAGTTGTTACAAGAAGTTTATGGAGAGGATTGTCTAAATGTTATGGATGATAAAGATGTTCCATATTGGACAACATCTCTTTATCTGGACAACTATCCTGAATTTGAGGATCTGGTGATATTAACGTTGAGAACATGCATGGATGATTTTTGTAAATCGTCGTGTATAACTTCTGTAAGAGTATAGTTCTAACAATCAAAAAAAAAATCTTATGTCCCCGAATTTAGATTTTAAAAACTGTAACAAAATTTTGTGAGTCACTTTTTGATTGAGGAATGAAAAAATTAATCATGTTAGAAGTTTCTGAATCGTTCAATCATGGATAAAATCTTTTTAAAACATGTTATTACAGATTATGAAACAGGGACATATATCTATAAGAGTAAAACAAAATGCAGCGTAGACTAAAAAAGTCAAAGAATGTTAAGGGAAATTCGATTGATTTTTTTCTTTAATTGGTAAAGAAACGTTTATGATGCTTTTGTTAAACGAAAACAGATCGAATTTCCGACTTACATTGATGTTGTTCTTTAAGGAAGAATGATGTACATAAGAATTACATGGACGTTACTCTTTAAGGAGTGTTTAAAGAAGTATGCAAGTGCATAATAACGTATCTGCATGCATGTCACTTTTGATCTCACTTTTGATGTTATTTTTGAATATTTAGCCAAACGGGGCCTGAATGGCCAAGTGACTAGCGCTCTGGCACTCTGTACCAGAGGTTTCGGGTTCAGTCCCGGCGGTGCCATGGATGTTTTTAGTGGTTCGGAATCCACTTTAAACCGTAACTCCCGGTCTAATAGATCGTAGACCGTTGCGGGGGCATTGCTACTCCGCGTCCGTTGCTTATCTTCAAGTTACACGCGTCCCTGGGTAATGCAACGTCTGTGCAGCGCTTGCCTTAAGGCATCCAAGACCAAGCTGCTATTCTGCCAGCTGCATTAGAAAGAATGTTTGACCAAACACAAGTGTTATTTCTCAACTTCTTTATTCTCCAGACTTGCCGTCAGCAGACATCATTTTTGGTATCTCTCAATTAACCTTGACAGTTCAACAAAATTTAGTTGAAAGATTTATACAAGACTTATGTGCGATCATCCATCGGGCATTTCAAGTCATTTCCAGATTTGAAAAATTCGAGTGAATTTTCATCTCTTCCCAAACTTAAAAGTTGAAACCAAAAAAGCAAAATGTTCAAACAAAAGATTCAAAAAAGTTCAAAGAAAGTTTGCGACAAGACTTACATGTGACCCCACAAATGTACATTCATCAAGCATTTCAAGTTGTTACCAGATTTGAAAAATTCGAGTCAATTTTCATCTGTTCCCAAATGTAGAAGTTTGAACTCAAAAGCAAAATGTCTTGAGCACGTCTCCAGTCGTCTTTCGAAATGACGTAGATTATTTGATGCATGATCTTAACCACTCCCAATGCAAGAGGTTCTCGAAAGCTGACAAATGTTTTCACATGTTTTTGCATTGCTCCAAGCTGAAATAAACTGGTTTGTAGCATTTTGGTATGCAGAACTTAAAACTTATGTGCTCAAATCCTAAATCGTCATTAGGAGTGGTGTATAGATAGAGAAGAAGAGTATTTTTAAATCGACAATTCTGAATAAATTTATTGAATTGATCGATTTTAGAATTTCGGTTTCTTTATGACTAGAACTCGAATATTTGATTTACAGAATATAAGTTCTTAATTTTTTTAATATTGATAAATTGTTTTATGTCTTTATTCTTTAAAAAGTCAGTTAAAATGATCAAGTTAGTTTCTATTATTATATAAAGATCTCTTAAAAGTTTACAACAATACATTGAGTATGATAATAGGCTGAGACTTTTTAATAAAATTTCACACACACTTCATAGGACACTGAAGACTAGACGCAACAACAATTTGTTATTATTTTAAATAAATAATTTTCGTTTTTAAATTTTATAAAAAATGAATATATATATTAAAATGATCTAGAATTTAGTGGAGAAATTATGACACTTCAATTGTAATATTTTCTAAATTTATTTTTCTAACAATTGATACTTTCACCACTTTTTCCAAAACAGCCTTTGATAATGAGTTAACCTAATTGAAAGAGATAATAGAGAGTTTTTGCATACCGTATTTTGGACGTCCGTTAGCTTTTTCTCCCCAGCGCGCATGCTCATAGGAAACATTATTACAGATACGCATGCGCAATTTAATCTGAGCATGCACGGTAGGGAGAAAAAGCTAACGGACGTCCAAAATACGGTATGCAAAAACTCTCTAATGAATGAGTTGCTCCCTATCCTTTTCATTTATTGTAGTTTCCCTTCTCAATTCTGAAACAAATTGAACGATTTGACCATTATTAGAAAGTTTTGCATACCGTATTTTTGGACGTCCGTTAGCTTTTCTTCCTAGCGCATGCTCACAGGAAACATTGCGCATGCGTATCTATGCGCAATTTCCTATGAGCATGCGCACTAGGGAGAAACAACTGACGTCTAACAGACGTCCGAAATGATGCGGTCTGTGATATTAAAAACAAATATAGAACGATTTGGCCATTAATAAGTAAAGTAAAAGTACAACCTATGCACAACCTGCAAGTAATGTACAAACTGTTTTTTTACATTTATTTTAATAGGATGAAAAAAATATGGTTACGTATAAAGAATCCTGAATAACACAAATAAAATAAAATAAAAATTAAATTAAATTGATATTTCCACGTTCATTTTTAATGAAGCATTTTATTACTTGTTTATAGAATTCAAAGTCAGTTGTAAATTACATTCTTTTAAAAGTTCTTTGTTTCTAATTAATATTTCTGGTACTTTAAATTTTGGTTGCCAAGCTATTGTTAAGTATATAAATAAGTTGAGCTTGAAATAGTGAAAGAAATATAACTTGGTTTGCATTACATATTCCACAAGATTTTATCAGTCTTCTCCTGGGTTTATTAAAGGACACACTTTCCAGAATTATTCATGGTCCTTATCCTCAAAACCCCAATACATTAAATGGAAAAAAAAATGCTTCTTTTTTAATGCTAACTATATATCTAACATGATCTTTCTAAAAAGTAATACGATAATGGTAAATGCTTGATAATTATGAGTATTCCCTTTTGTGTATATTTAGTTATTTTAGAGTCATATTTAAAATATTACGATAAAATGATCTTCATATGTGTGTCTAATCTTCAGTGTCTTTCATTGCGGGACGGATATATCATATGAGTAGTCTACTCAGGATGGAGGGGAAGAGGGGCAGCCTGTAGGTAGAAGTCTGACTTGGCTCCGTGTCACTGAAGAAAGAGAGCAATGCCTTCCAGGAGGAAATTTGGAGAATTAGGAGGAACTACCCACCTTTTGCGTATAGTATGGGAGGAAACCCAGAAAACTCCCACCAGGTAGTCCAACTCACGAGCCAAGATGCTGAACATCATAAACACCATCGGATTTCCTCGTTTTTTTTTTAAATAGCGTCTGCAACAAAGCCGCCAGCGGATGAAACCTCAGTTCTAATACTCACCAGCGGTTCACGAGTCGGTGAGCCACCAAGGATCTAGGCTAGGATCTTCATACAGATATAATACGGATATAATTTACGCTTGTTTATAAGTAGAAAATGTGATATATAATTTGATAACATTTACAAATCAATCAATCATTTATTTACGATCACAAATTATCTATAATTAAAATTATATGAAATATATTATAATTTAGATTAAAATGATATTAGATTAAATTTAGATTAAAATTTTTGTCTGATGAAAATGATTTCCTTCCTTTAATTTTTGAAAAATATTCTCTGTTTTTGTGAAAACTTGCATGCTTAAATAGAATAATTAGGATAATAAAAAAAAAAAGATCAGAATATTTTCAAAAAAGAATTTCAAGTATCGTTATTAAATTTCTAAATTTTTCAGTATTTTACAAACTTGTAAAATTTGAAATTCGTTAGCACTTCTATCCCTTTTTATATAATTTGCATTACAGGTATATAGTTATACTTTTAAGAAAAACAGGTTGAATTGCACATATAAATTTTATGTATCATTATATGCAGTTATCAATGGCACACAAATTTCTAGATAAATTTAATTTTCTGTTTACTAATCTTCATTTTAATCCAGAACACCCAAAATGAAAAAAATATTTTACGATAGCAAAATTAAAAAATCTTTGTTTAAATTTTAAATTTATTTGTTGCTTTAGCGCTATACAAATATTGTCATACTCGTGAGAAAAACTGAGTGAAATTGCACTTAGAAAACAATTAATAATGATAAACAATTAATAATGGTAATAAAATTATTATTTATTGTTTTCTATGGCACACAAAGCGCTAAATAAATTTAATTTTCTGTTTACTAATCTCCATTTTAATCAAGGAAACCTAAAATGCAAAACTTTATTTTACCGTAGCAAAGCTAAAAAAAAATATTGTTTGAAATTTTTAATATATTTGTTGCTTTAGTATACTATAAAATATATATTGTTATACTTTTAAGAAACACAGGTTGAATTGCACATATAAATTTTATGGATCATTATTTATATTTTAATTTCACACAAAGTTATAAATAAATTTCATTTTATGTTTACTAACCTGCATCTTAATCAAGGGAACCCAAAATGTAAAACTTTATTTTACTATAGCAAAATTAAAAATTTGTTAGATTGCATTTTAAATATATTTGTTGCTTTAGTTCTATAAAAAATATTGTCATACTTTTAAGAAAAGAGGATGAATTGCAATTATAGATTTTATTTATTGATATTCGCTGTTTTCTATGGCACACAAAGTGCTAGATAAATAGATTTTCTGTTTACTAATCTTTATTTTAATCAAGGAAATCCAGTATGTAAAACTTTATTTTACTAAAATTAAAAATGTCTTGGTTTAAATTTTAAATATATTTGTTGCTTTATTACTATAAAATATATTGTTATACTTTTAGGAAAAGCAATAGATGAATTGTACATACACATTTTATTTATCATTATTTAGTGTTTTCTACGGAATAAAAAGTTTTAAATAAATTTAATTTTTCTGTTAACTAATTTTCATTTTAATCAAGGAAATCCCAAATGTAAAACTTTACTTTTACTGTAGCAAAATTTAAAAATCTCATTTTAAATTTAAATAAATTTATTGTTTTAGTACTATAAAATATATTGTTATACTTTTAAGAAAAGCAATAGACGAATTGCACACATAAATTTTATGTATCATTATATACAGTTGCTTATGGCACACAAAATGCTAGATAAATATAATTTTCTGTTTACTACTTCATTTTAATCCAAAAACCCAAAATGAAAAAGTTTATTTTCCTCTGGCAAAATTTAAAAATCTTATTTCAAATTTTAAGTGTATTTGTTGCTTTAGTACTATAAAAATATTGTTATACTTTTAAGGAAGACAGGGTGAATTGCAAATATAAGTTTTATTGATCATTATTTTTTTATGTCACGCAAAGTAACAGATAAATTTAATTTTCTGTTTACTTAACGTCAATTTAATCAGAATTTCGTCAAATTAATCAAGCCCAGCCCAGAATGTAAAATTTATTTTAATAAAGCAAAATTAAAAAATTTGATTTAAATTTCAAATATATTTGTGGTTTTAGCGCTTCAAAAACACATATAATATCAATTAATTTCCTTTCATGAATAATTTATTATTTATGAATAAATATAATTAATACATTTTCAAGTGACTTTTAACTTTCGTTTTTTTATGGTATTAAAACATCTTTTCAAAACAATAACATGTTATAATCAACCTATTCCTGAAATCTCATTCCTTCTATAATTATAATGAAATTCATCGAATAAGAGATTATATAGAAATAGCATACTAATTAGGTATTTTCTAGAAGCAGTAATGATAACCTTGTTATGTCCGAAATATCTTTTTCTTACTCTGAGAATCAATTAATTTTAAGAATTCATATATTTGCAATTTTCTAAAATGAAACAGATGATGTGAATAGCAAAAGAGAAAAAAAAATTATTTCGATAATGAACAGGATTAAGATTTTAGATTTGCATAAAAAAAAAAATTTGATTTGCGTTTATTAAGAAAAAAAAAATCTCTCACTTTTGAACCAATAACTTTTAAAATTCTAATGCATTTCTTTTCTTTCATTTTTAAAAAAAAATATTTATAATTATATACCTCTCGTAGTCATTTAATTTACACTGTAAATGTTTTTTTAAATATTCAAATAATAAGGTTTTTTTAATTTGATTTTTCACCATAATTATAATTCATTATTGTGTTAGAGTCCTTTTTATTTCTTCTTATTAGTAAATTCAGCTAAGGTTTTTATTTTTCTTGATGTTTATTTTTGGAGATCTTTTAAGATTTATCGATGTAAGAATTATTAGACAGTTTCTATGAAATATTTAATTCCATCTAAACCTTTTTCCTCTCAAGATATGAATCTTAGAAAGTCTTCTTCCAAAATAAAATTTTATATTTTTCAATTCTATGAAAGACATTGGCATTAATTAATCTTCAATTGAAAAAAGATCAAGTTTAAACCGATTCTGAATTAATGATGTAATTCGAGTTTGTAGGAAAGTAGAATAATCAAATTAAATTAAAAAATAATTGAATACCATTTAACCAAACATAAGTATTGAATTTCTGCATTAATTAAATCAAAATATTTATAAATACATTTAATAGTTATGTATTCCTATATAGAATTAAATCATATAGGGGGATTCTATATGAATGATTCTATATGAATTCTATTCTATGAATCCTATTCATGTAGAATCATATATATATCACTCAAGAACCAAAACATTATAACCACCCCTACATTTTGCAATGAACTCGCCTGGATGACGTGGAAGGCACGTGATCAGGTGGAAGTGGTATTTAACTGGTATTAAGTGGTGGTATTAATCCATGCCAAGCCGGGCTGAAGCTGTGATGCGTGCCAAAGGTGGCCCAACTCGTTATTGACAGGTGGTCATAATGTTTTGGCTCTTGAGTGTATATGTATTCATAGTTCATATTCATGAATCATGTATTTGTCATGAATTCATAAAACATTTTTTTTTATCTTTGGAAGATAAAAAAGGTTTCTGTCCGAACACAATTAAATAGCTGTATTTTTTTATTTAAAACATCTTGAAATTCTCAAATTAATTCACTTCATTAATTTTCACACAATAATGTTATTTTATTGAGCTATCATAAAGTGACAAAAGATTATAAATATTCTGACGATTCCTACATAATTTTTGTTTGGTGCTTTTCCCTTCCAACAGAGAGAAATTATTACAATGCTTGCGGCATCATGATTTCTTTATCATTTTTTTTTTTTTTATTTTAAATCACGTTAAAAAAAAAAAATTTTTTACAGTACTACTGCGTCCAAAAGGTAAGACCGATTTTCAATTTAAAATTCATCGGGCTTATGGAATTTCAATTTATTTTTTAGGTAACTGGCCCTGTCCTTGACATCTTTGTGAAATTTGACGTCAAAATATTCATTAGTGTTTGAGTTACGCTTGGCTTCCTGAGACGCTAAAACTGATTCCGGCGATTTTTGAAATGTCTGAAATTGAGCAAAGAACTTGCATTACATTTTGCTTGTGTAAACGTATAGAATGTTGCAGAAGGCATTCGGCGAGCATTCCTATATTGGAAAGAAAGGCTTAGAAGTGGTATAAACGGTTCAAAGAAGGCACAGAACGCGTTGAGCCCTTTGGTCGACCATCAACCTCAACCGACGATGCTCACATCCAAAAAATTAAAGATTTGGTGTTTGCAATTAGAGACCTTGTTGATGATCTTGAAATTTCATAAAAATTCTCAAAAAAGAGGCCCAATTTGTTGAAAGACAACTCTTGGTTTTTGTATCACGATAATGCTCCAGCTCATACTGCATTGATTTTTCGTTACTTTTCGCCCAAAATGAAACCCTTATCGTTCCACAACCACCGTATTCACACCGTGCGACTTCCGGTTGTTCCCTAAACTCAAAAAAACCCTTCGGGGACACGGTTTTGAGACGATTGAGAAGATATTCAGCGTGAATCGCTGTGCACTTTGAAGGCCATCCCTGCCGATGACTTTTAGCATGCATTGAGGATTGGAAAAAGTTGGCATAAGTGCATCGTGTTCGGAGGGGATTACTTTGAAGGCGATGAAATAAATTTGGAAGAATAAATAAAGAGCTTTTGAAAAAAAAAAATAATTGGTCTTTCTTTTTGGGTAAAGTAGTATTAATAATCGCTGATTGGATTTTCTCTGCAGCTGAAAATAAACCAAAAAATAATATACTAAACGCTTGTCAACTTTGATTAAAATATTTTTGTATTCACTTTCGTGTCGTCTAAGTTGGCAAGAATAATAATTTGAACTGAATGATGTGGAATGTAGGAGAGAATTCTAAGATAAATTTCAAGTATCATTTTGTGACTTGGCAGTAAACACTTGAAACCAGTGGCAAAGAGACATTCTCTTACATTTCTTTTTTTTTCTTATGCCATTGGTAGACAGCAACATCTAGACCAAGTCCAAGAACCCGTCGGGCCTCATGAAAGGAGGGTGAGAGGGGCAGCTTCTGTTGTGAGGGAACACCCGTAAGTAGAAGCCTGACTTGACGATTTATCGCTGAAGAAGGAGAGTGCCTTTCAAGATGACTTTTAGGGGGAGGGGGCTACCTCACATTTGCGTATCTTATGGGGGAAACCCGAGAACTCCCACCTGGTAGTCCGACTCACGAGGCAGGATGCTGAACATCCCAAACGCCATGGAGGCTACTCGCTTTTTGGAACGGTGTCTACAGCAAAGCCTCCAGCGGATTGAACCTGCTCCCTAATGCTCACCAACGTCGCGAGTTGCCGCAAGTCAAGCTTCCGTTCTTTAAAAAACATACGCATTAATCGTGTGATGAATTATGATGTGAGATCGTCAATCATTATTCACATTACTCGCTCTTTAAAACTGCGATCGCAATGACGTTAGCAGTTGAAGTCGACCTTATTAGCAATATAACTAAAGAAAAAATCATATTTGCAGCAAAATAATATACATTTTTCAAATTATGAAGAATTAAAAATATTGAAAAAGAATAAAGAGATCAAGAAACGAAATAAAATAGGTGAAAAATACACTCAAGAGCCAAAGCATTATGACCACCCCTACATTTTTGCAATGAACTCGCCTGGATGACGTGGAAGGCACGTGATCAGGTGGAAGTGGTATTTAACTGGTATTAATCCATGCCAAGGCGGGTTGAAGCTGTGTTGCGCGCCAAAAGGTGGGCCAACTCGTTATTGACAGGTGGTCATAATGTTTTGGCTCTTGAGTGTATATATCAAATAATCAATAAATGATTAGAAATTCATTTTTTTTAAATTTATTAAATAACTAGCTATAACTTCTAAAAAACACCTTTAATATAACTGTACACATTTTTTAATTCAGAAGCCCGACTCGTGGCTCGACGGTAATGCGCCGCTGGTGAGCATTAGGGCGGAGCTTCAGTCCGCTGGCGGCTTTGTTGTAGACACTGTTTCAAAAACGTTGAACATCGATGGCGTATGTGATATTCAGCATCTTACCTCATTAATATGGACTATTTGCTGGGTTTTTCCGGAATTTCTTGCATACGATACGCAAATGCGGGGTAGCTCCCCTAAAAGTTCTCCTGGAAGGCGCTGTTCTTCTTCAACGACCGTAGTTACCCAACTTCTACCTACGAATGCTCCATCATAACAGAAGATGCCCCCTTCCCTTCTTCCATGAGGACACACAGTCTCATGGATTTATTCTAGATGTTGCTGTCGATAATTGAAATGTATTAAACTTAATGAATTTTCACCTTTTAAGGACTTATCATTTAGTTATAGACTTTTAAATGCTTAACTTCATATTAATAATTAAAAACAGTTTTTCTTCTATTTTGTCAATGTTATAAAAACGGCAAAGTACAACAACGTTTATACGAGTAAAAATAAATAAATGCATATAAAAAAAATGATTTTGTCCAAAAAATCTAGACACTATTCAAATCATCTGATTAACCGTCAATTGGTAGTAAAAGAGAAACATGTTTATATCTACAGAGATATAGCAAAAGAAATATTAAATATAAGAGAAGAAAAACCTGCATTTATTATAAAAAGCGAAAGATTACTTTATACATATAAAGCGAGGCGAAATATTTTGCATAAGAAAGGATCGCAATTGGAACCAAAAGACGCATATTTCAACAACAGCTTTTTATACAAGATTATTAACTATTCAATGGCTTTGAAAACATAAAATACTTTAGAAAATAATACATAAATTTTTAGCTGATTAGTTTTTTTTTTTATGATCAATTAAATTTCAAAAATATATTAAAACCTATAAAAATTTTAAATAATAATTAAAAATAAAAAATAGATATAAACTGCATATATTTAAATGCATATAAAATCAATGCGCATTAAATATAAAATCAATAAATAAAATAAATTAATCAATTAAATGGTTATTTTCACATCATATTTAGAAACCGTTGATTCATCTTTCTAATCAGTATTTTCTCGTGGATATAATTATTCGATATACACAGTCCAGTCCCGTTAATGTGACACCCACCTACTTTCGACGTGAACGTGAAATAACCAATCCCAAAAAGGCAGGTGGCAGCACATTGCAGTGGAGTGCATATAAAGAATTCCACTTAAATATCACTTAATACCACACTCCACTTAATGCCAGAATATACAAGAGTGTATATTCTGGCTTTTGACAGGGGTCACATTAATGTGACTGGACTGTGTATTTACGCGCATTTCTATATTTACATGTTAATATGCATAATTATATTTCTTATCTGTTGTATTTATAATTAATTATGCTCGACTGTTGTCTCAGGGACAACGAGCTCCTCTGGTGAGCATTAATGATGAAGTTCAGTCAGCTGGTGGCTTTGTTGTGGACACTGTTTCAAAAAACGAGGAGCCTCGATGGCGTTTGTCAAGTTTATTATTTTACCTCGTTAGTCCAACTGCTTGGTGGGAGTACAGTACACAAATTTGTAGTAGTTCCTCTTAAAAGTTCTCCCGGAAGGCACTGCCCTCCTTCTTCAGCATCATGGAGCCAAGTCAGATTTCTACCTACGAGAGTTCCATCACAACCAAAGCTGCTTTCCTTCTTCCATGAGACCACACAGGTTCTTGGATTTGGTCTAAGCGTTGCTGTCTACCAAGTTGGGCAAGAACAACAAAAACAGCCTTCATACTACTTCGCAGAAGAATTAAATGCTTGTAAGCGTTATATAAAAAGTAGTGATGTTTAGTGTTGCCATGGTATCAAAATTACGAGTACATATAATACGAGTTAAGTTATAATACGTGCAAAATTACGAGTACATAATATATCAAAATCGATTGAAATGTCAAAACGAAATGATTAAAAATATAGTTTATTCTTCTTTGATATAAAGATTTTTTTTTGGAACCTAATTAAATGTAGTAAATGTTATCAGAAAATAAGAACAATTTATCATTGATTTTTATAAGTACAAATAGAATATTTTAAAAGAAAATTATTGGTAACGTAAAATTAAATTAGAAAAAATTCTATTTATTCAAAAAAAATTAGATATTAAAGTTTTCTAATGAATAGCATAAAATTAATGCTATTTAGTAAAAGTATATTTACAAAAGTAATTAAATTAAATTTAAATCACTGTTTTCATTAATTAATTTGTTTGATTTAGAATAACTTTTTTCTGAAATTTTAATTCAATAATAACATCAAGCATTGTAAAAATAAATGTAGCTTAAAAATTTTTCAATATTTCTCTTGTTAGTAAAGCATCAAATTTATTGCGAAGTTTAGCGATATTTTTGTGAATTTATTAAATATCTTTATTTTACGATTAATAAATATGACTTGCCATCAATTAAATTGCATGTAAAGGAAAATATTAGTTTTAATTAATTCTTATCGTTCCTTTTTAGCAAAAAGCATCTCTATAATAAAACGTGAAATATATTCTGTTATGTATCAAATAGAAAGAGATTAATTTTTGCTTTCAAAAGATAATCTTTGTTAGAAAGAATTTATTAGTGGAAAATTACTGGTATACTTCAAATGTAAAAATATTTAAATAATTGCGGAAAATCAATTTCAAATTATTTCAAGGATTTTTTTGTTTGTTTTTTTTTTTGTTCTTCATGAATCATTTGACTTGATGTTATTCATTACTAATGTGATACTACTGTGTCCAAAAAGTAAGACCAGTTTTCAATTTAAATTTCCCGGGCATATGGTGTTTCAATTTTTTATTGCTGGCACTGTCCTGACAACTGTGTGATTTACGTCAAAATATTCATTAGTGCTTGACTTTGTTTGCTTGTAGCGCTTGATTTTTGTGAGACGCTAAAACTGATTCCGGCGATATTTGATGTCTCTTCAGTCGAACAAAACGTTCGCCCCAGAGTGGTCTTTTGAGTTTAGGGAGTAGCCAGAAGTCGCACGGTACTAACTCAGGTGAATACGGTGGTTGTGGAATGATATGGGTTTCATTTTCGGTGAAAAAGTCACAAAGAATCAATGCAGAGTGAGCTGGTGCATTCAGTGTTTTTGGTACCAATCAAGATCTGAAGCGTTTGAGGCCCAAAACATCTTTTTAAAATAGAATTTCAAATTCAACATCATCCGTCTCTAATTGTAACTCGACGGTTTGCAAGCCCCAAATCGTTAATGTTTTGGACGTGAGCTTTGTCGGTGGAGGTTGGTGGTCGAGTAGAGGGCTCTTCGTCTTCAACGCGTTCTCTGTCTTCTTTGAGCTGTTTATACCTCTTCTCAACATTTCTTTCCTCACCTTTATAGGAATGTTCCCTGAATGTCTTCTGCAACATTCTATATGTTTCCGCAAACAAAATTTATCGCAAGTTCTTGCTAAATTAATTCAGACATTTCAAAAATCGCCGGAATCAATTTTAGCGTCTCACAAAAATCAAGGGTAACTCAAGCCCTGGTGAATATTTTGGCGTGAAATTTCACACAGATGTCCTAGACAGTGTCAACAACGTAAAAGGAAAATTTAATTAAAATACCATATGCCCGGAAAATTTAAATTGAAAACTGGTCTTACTTTTGGGCATATAGTAAATGTGTGGTAGGTAAAACTTTTCGTCCAATGTATCATTTACAAGCTTTCAACAAATGCTTCATTTCGGAAATAATAAGAAATAAAAATAAATAGTCGGTTATTTATGAAGCAAATATGTTGCATTTTTGCTTAATTTTTAATAGAACATATTCTATTGGAAATTTTCATAAGCTCTGCAAATTTTCTGAACAACTAACTTATTATAAGGACTGACGAAGTTTTACATATTTTAACTTTAGAATATTGATGAAATATTACTTTTGCCATTTAAATATTTTAGGAATCGATCAAAAATTTTGCTACACTTTCAATACATTATCTACATTTACGAAAAGGTGTAAGAAGTCTACGAAGGAAAAGAAAATATTTAGTATTGTTTATATTACAGGGGACCTGATGGCCGAATGGTACCACAGGTTTCGGGTTCGAGTCCTGGCTGTGCCATGGATGTTTGTGGTCGTTCGGAACCCACTTTAAGCCATAGGGTACAGTCTAATAGGATCGTAGAGCGTTGTGAGGGTAGTGTTACTCGCGTCCCTAGCATCTTCAAACCACACGTGCCCCCTGGGTCGTGCTGAATGAAAACAGCGGTGCAGCTCTTGCTTAAGTCATAAAGACTTTGTATTCTATCTGCATTAGAACAACATATTACAGTTTTAAAAACTATTAAGAATTATGTTGTTTCCTCTTATTTCACTTAGTCGACAGCAACATTTAAACCAAGTCCTTTAACCACTGGTTTCTCATGTAAAAAGAGAATGGGGTAGGGAGCAGCTTCTGTTGTAATGCAGTACCCTTAGATAGAGGTCTGACTTACCTCCGTGTCACTGAAGAAGGGGGTAGTGACTTCCGGGGACTTTTAGGGTGAATTAGCTAGAATTTGCGTATTGTATGGGAGAAAACCAGGAAAATTCCCACCTATTAGTTCTACTCACGAGTCAAGATGCTGAAAGTCACAAAGAAAGTGAGAGGCTCCTCGTTTTTTGAAACAGTATCTACAACAAAGCCGCTTGCGGAATGAACAATGTGGTCGCATGGAACGAGGGAAACAGAGGGTGGAACAGCTTCTGGTATGAAGGAGCATCCGTAGATAGAAGTCCGACTCGATTCCGTGTCTTTGAAGGAGAGCAGGTTGAACTTTTAAAGGGAACTACCCCTCTTTTGCTTATCGTATAGAAGAAAAGCGGAAAAACTCCTCCAGATAGTCTGACTAACGAGGCAAGATGCTGAACATCCCAAGTGTTATAGAGTCTCCTCATGTTTTGAAACAGTGTCTACAACAAAGTCACCAGCGGATAGAACCTCCGCTCTAATGCTCAGCAGTAGCCCGCGTTGCCGCTGTTAAAGAATTATTTTATAAAAAGAAGTTGTAAGTATATGTAATGGAATTGCATAGAATTGCCACTGCAAGTTTAAGATAGACTTAGTATATTAGTAAACTACTAGTATTTTCATATGCTTAAAAATTTATAGGAATATATAGGGTTAATTCATGATAATAAAGAGTAAAATGTGTATTATTGGATTTGAAATACCCTTCATACTTCACTTAGAACGAAGTATCCCTACATGTACTTGATACTTACTTGATATTTATGTTTCCATGTAATTTTTGTGTATATCTTTTAAATAAATTATAATATTGTATATATACACAGTCCAGTCACATTAATGTGACCATCACCTACTTTCGACGTCAACGTGAAATAACCAATCACACAAAGGCAGATGGCAGCGCATTGCAGTAGAGTGTATATAAAGGATGTCCTAGGGCATCGGAAAGCATTTCAATTGTTGGCGTAATATATATATGCATATTTGAAAACTATTAAAAAGGTTGTTATTCTGGCTTTTGACAGGTGGTCACATTAATGTGACTGGACTGTATTATTCACATAGTGTACACACATAATTCAAAACAACATGAAAATGAAATTTATCTCATATATTTTAATATTAACTATTGCGCGCTGAACATATGCAAGATAAATGTTAGATCATGTTACATACTACAGCCATATTGGAGACATTAATATAAATACTTTTATGCGGGATCGTAAATTGGTATTTTAATCCAAACGCCATAATTACACAAACAATTAAATAAATTTTTAATTATAATTTTATTAAAACAACTCACATTCGAGGATTTTAAACAATTATTGTAAAGTGTTAACATAAAATGTATTAAATTATAATTAATCTAAGATTGGTTTGGGTTTGAATAAAATGGAAGAAGAAAGTTTGAGAAAATAAATTAAATTATTTAATGAGATCCTATTCTGTATCAAATGTGTTACATAAACCTTAAGACACAATTAAGGTTTATTTAAATCTTGAACTCTTACAAACCATCTCAAATATCCAATTATTTCTTGAAATGTGATAATATAATATCGCGATTGAATTCCTTATTTTTGAGTTTTGCAAGCGTATCTAACCATTCAGCAAGGCCTTATACTGGCCTTAATTATTATATCAGAAAAAAATCTTATATTAATCAGAATTAATATAAGATTTTATATTTATTTATATTAATCAGAAAAATATATTATATTATATATATATATATATATATAATATTAAAAAAATTTATTAATCAGAAAATTTATATATATAATATAAATTTTATATTATATTATATTATATTATACACTGAAGTGACAAAAGTCATGGGATACCTCTTAATATCGTGTCAGCCCTCCTTTCGCCCGGCGAAGTGCAGCAACTCGACGTGGCATGGACTCAACAAGTCGTTGGAAGTCTTCTGCAGGAATATTAAGCCATGCTGTCTCGATAGACGTCCATAATTGTGAAAAGCGTTGATGGTGCAGGATTTTGGGCACGAACAGACCTCTCGATGATGTCCCATAAATGCTCGATGGGATTCATGTCGGGCGATCTAGGTGGCCAGATCATTCGCTGGAATTGTCCAGAATGTTCTTCAAACCAATCGCGAACAGTTGTGGCCGGTGACATGGCGCATTGTCATCCATAAAAATCCCGTCGTTGTTTGGGTACATGAAGTCCATGAATGGCTGCAAGTGATCTCAAGTAGCTGAACATAAGCATTTCCAGTCAATGTTCGGTCCAGTCGCACCAGAGGACCAAGTCCATGCCATGAAAAAACAGCCCACACCATTACGGAGCCACCACCAGCTTGAACAGTGCCTTGCTGACAGTTTGGGTCCATGGCTTCGTGGGGTCTGCGCTACACTCGAACCCTACCATCAGCTCTTACCAACTGAAATCGTGACTCATCGGCCAGGCCACGGTTTTCCATTCATCTAGGGACCAACCGATATGCTCACGTGCCCACGAGAGTCGCTGCAAACGATGTCGTTCTGTCAGTAAAGTCACTCGAGTCGGTCTTCTGCTGGAATAGCCCAAGAAAGCCAAATTTCTCCGCACAGTTCTAACAGACAAGTCCCTTGTACGTCCCACATTGATTTCTGCGGTTATTTGACGCAGTGTTGCTTGTCTGTTAGAATTTAAGACTCTTTGCAGACGTCGCCTGTCTCGGTCGTTAAGTGCAGGCGGTCGACCACTGCGCTGTCCATGGTGGGATGTTATGCCTGAAATTTCATACTCTCGGCAACACAGTGGATCTGGGAATGTTGAATTCCCCTAACGATTTCCGAAATGGCATGACCCATGCGTCTAGCTCCAACTAACATTCCGCGTTCAAAGTCTGTTAATTCCCGTCGTGCGGTCATCATCACGTCAAAACCTCTTCACATGAATAACTTGAACAGAAATGAAAGCTCTGCGAAAGCACTGCGCATTTATACCTGTTCTACGCGATGCTACTGCCATCTGAAAATTTGCATATTGCTATCCCATGACTTTTTGTCACTTCAGTGTATAATGTAATAGTCAGAAAAATATTAATATACTATATTATATTAATATAGGGCCTGAATGGCCAAGTGTCTAGCGCTCTGGCACTCGGTACCACAGGTTTCGGGTTCGAGTCCCGGCGGTGCCATGGATGTTTGTAGTGGTTCGGAATCCACTTTAAACTGTAGGTTCCGGTCTAATAGGATCGTAGAGCGTTGCGGGGCATTGTTACTCCGTGGCTTACATGCGCCCGCTGGGTAATGCAAAGTGAGTAACGTCTGTACAGCGCTTGCCTTAAGGCATCCAAGACCAAACTGTCTAAGTGTTTGCCAGCTGCATTAGAAAGAAAGAAAAAAATATTAATATTTTTGTATTATATGTTATATTAATCAGAAAAAATCTTCCTCATCAGTTTATTTTTTGTTATTTTTTTGTTGTTATTCATAAAATGTATATTTTTTCTGATCGTTAAGCTGACTTTCAGAATGTAAATTGTTCATGGACATATCTGAAATAGAAATCTTTTACATTGTCCCTCTTTCAAGGCTTTGAATTGAGCTCTTTCGTTTCATCAGTGCAATTCAACACTCATCTAATCTATTTGAATCGGAATAAAATAGAACATGGAATGTTTGCAAAAATGGCGTGGCAGTTGGAATTGTGGTCAGTGTAAAGTGCGCTTTTTGTACAATAATTACACTTTCAGTATACCTTGTTTCTTCTGAATTTGTTTTAATAAATCTGCAATGGGTGATTCTGAGTCATGCAACAATTTTGGTCATTGCTTTGATTTAATGGATTTCGCAGATGCAATCTTTTGTAATTGAATGATTTTTGTTTAGATTTTTATTTTGCCAAATATGTGGTATGAAGATATTTGAATTAATTGCCGTGCTTTTTTGGATTTTATCACCTTTAAGTAACAACCACTAAGCTTTTTGTGGAACCACTATAAATATCTTTTTCAAAACAAGTAATATAAGAAAAAAATTTTTAAAGTCAATTCCTACTTTTTTTCACTCTATTGCAGAAAAGTCCTTTACAAATAATTTTCATTCAATTTTTAAGTTTATCTGGTGCCATCTATTGGTAGATATATGCAACTTAAATCTAAAAAAAATTTAAATTAATGAATTAAATTTAATGACTGAATTAATATTTAAAAAACTGCATTAATATCCAATGTCATCCACTACAAAAATTAAAAAATGCATTTGAACCTGAGTGGTTGAATAAAAAGGTGTTTTATGAACGATTGAAAATTTGAAAAGATATATATATAGGGAGAGTGTGAGCACAGAAGGAATTGAAAAAGGACGACAGTTATCAAAATGAAGAACCAAATTTTAAATTTTTATTTATAATGAAAGGTCATACATTACACTTCAAATGTATAAGTAATTTTATTAACCGTCATTTATCAAAGAGTTTTAAGCATTCAACGTGAGCACAATTTGTTATGCATCAAACGTCGAATCTGGTTCTTTATTTTAATAGCCCTGTATATTAACCTAGTAAGGAAGATCTTGTCTTCTTCTTTGCGAGGAGAGACGATTAGGAAGAAATATTCCAAATTTAAAAGTCTAAAAAGTATATTTAAAACTTAAAGAAAAACTATAGTGTGAGTCAAAATGAAGGGAGCAGATTTAGATTTTTATTTTTTGCAATGAAAGCGCCATATATTACATTTCAATCGATAAAGGGAAGTTCAAAGTTATTTTTACATTCAACGTGGCTAATCGTTTGGTATGCAACAAAAATAGAATTGATACATTTGCTCTTTCATTTGAATAAAGTTGCATGGCATAGGACCGAACCATAGCAAATATTGCATAGTATATATAGTTCTGAGAGAGTTCGATAGAAATTTTATAAGATAATCGAAAACCCCGTTTCTATGCTGAGATGAATACGATAAAGTTTAAGTTGGAAAAGTCTTCACATTAGGTTTAAGGAGAAAGGAGGGTTCGAACTCTTGATGCCTTAGTAACAATTTCTCATTACGATGAGGCATGAGTTTTCAAAAATATAAATATGGCATTACAGCCTGTCTTTCCAAACAGTTCAACTGTTCTTTACAATAAAGCCGGTAATCTGGCATCGATAATTTGACATTACAAAAAATTGTGTTGTATAGAATCTGTATCCTGCAATGGATCCTGCTCATGTGGATTTGGAATTTAATGAAATTGCTGATTATTTGGCGAAGAATGCCAGAAGTCGGGATCAGACTGACATTCCTACTCCCCTCGCAGATGTAAAATGCCATGGTAAAATCCAAACGTATAATTCCTTCTAAGATTAAAAACAATTAAGATTTCTATAATACCAAATTACAGAAGTAAATGTTGACAGAAAAAGAGCTACTTTACTCATTGAAGATCAAGTAAGAAGAACTACAAAAATATATGAGTGGAGCACCAAAAAAAGGAGCACTACACAGCTCCACTACCTCCGCTCACTATAATCTTTCAATCTTCTTTTATATCATAACATATATTTTGATATTTATATTTATGACTTTTCCATATTATATATAGTTGTGAAATTATTATCATTTCAAATTGAACATGGAAACGCAAAACTCAATCCAGAACCAGCTACATGTAACAGATTTTACTCATGTTTTCCCCACAAAAAAATCTCAGATGCTTCTGATGAGTCCTATCTTCAAAAGTTTTTGAGTGGTCAATGCATTATCTTCAGCCGGCAACTTTATGCTTACAAATCATGTTTTTCAGTAATCAACTACAGTACCTCGTGAGCATACATAGGATCTCCACCATCATCATCTCTTATCTTTTGTCGAAATCAGATAAATTCTTAACATTTCCCTTGTTGCATTGATACGAACTACTGCTAGGCAGAAAAGGGCACCTCCTTCTACCGATTGACAACTCTGGGCAGCATAATGCAAATACACTGAAGGGACAAAAGTCCTGGGATACCTCTTAATATCGTGTCGGCCCTCCTTTCGCCCAGCGAAGTGCAGCAACTCGACGTGGCATGGACTCAACAAGTCGTTGGAAGTCTTCTGCAGGAATATTGAGCCATGTTGTCTCGATAGACGTCCATAATTGTGAAAGCTTTGATGGTGCAGGATTTGGGCACGAAATAGACCTCTCGATGATGTCCATAACTGCTCGATGGGATTCATGTCGGGCGATCTAGGGTGGCCAGATCATTCGTTGGAATTGTCCAGAATGTTCTTCAAACCAATCGCGAACAGTTGTGGCCCGGTGACATGGCGCATTGTCATCCATAAAAAACCCATCGTTGTTTGGGTACATGAAGTCCATGAATGGCTGCAAGTGATCTTCAAGTAGCTGAACAAAAGCATTTCCAGTCAATGTTCGGTCCAGTCGCACCAGAGGACCAAGTCCATGAAAAACAGCCCACACCATTACGGAGCCACCACCAGCTTGAACAGTGCCTTGCTGACAGTTTGGGTCAATGGCTTTGTGGGGTCTGCGCCACACTCGAACCCTACCATCAGCTCTTACCAACTGAAATCGTGACTCATCGGACCAGGCCACGGTTTTCCATTCATCTAGGACCAACCGATATGCTCACGTGCCCACGAGAGTCGCTGCAAGCGATGTCGTTCTGTCAGTAAAGGCACTCGAGTCGGTCTTCTGCTGGAATTGCCCAAGAAAAGCCAAATTTCTCCGCACAGTTCTAACAGACAAGTCCCTTGTACGTCCCACATTGATTTCTGCGCAGTGTTGCTTGTCTGTTAGAATTTACGACTCTTTGCAGACGTCGCCGGTCTCGGTCGTTAAGTGCAGGCGGTCGACCACTGCGCTGTACGTGGTGGGATGTTATGCCTGAAATTTCATACACTCGGCACACTCCTTGACACAGTGGATCTGGGAATGTTGATTTCCCTTAACGATTTCCGAAATGGCATGACCCATGCGTCTAGCTCCAACTAACATTCCGGCGTTCAAAGTCTGTTAATTCCCGTCGCGGTCATCATCACGTCAAAACCTCTTCACATGAATAACTTGAACAGAAATGAAAGTTTCCATTTGCGCATTTATACCTGTTCTACGCGATGCTACTGCCATCTGAAAATTTGCATATTGTTATCCCATGAC
>BPLR01019144.1:0-10616 GCA_021605095.1 Caerostris extrusa | reverse complement strand
CAGCACCCATGGCGCCCTGAAACAAACGTACATGTTGTTCCAGAATGACATCCTGATAGATGTGGCCTGTCATCGTTACACTCTGAACATGCAGGTCAGTTCTGGAACCAAGAATAATTCCTCCCCCAAACGAGCCATCCTGCACCACCGTAACGGTGTCGTTCAATGGTGTTCTCTTGCGGTAACGGGTACCTGGCGCTCTCCATATGAAAGTCCGGCGAGAATCAGACTGCAAACTAAACCTGGACTCGTCGGAAAACATCACACCAGACCACTGTTGCGGTGTCCACAATGCATGCTCTCTACCCAGGTTAATCGCAGGCGACAGTGAGTTGCGGTAAGTGGAACACATCTGACAGGCCTACGAGCATATAGACCAATGTGCCCTAAGCGTCTGTACACGGTCTGCCTTGAAACTGTCGTACCGGTAGCTGAAGAGAGCTGACGAGACAGGTCTGATGCTGTGCTCCGTCTGTTTCTTTTGGCAGTAACTGCTAAATACCGGTCCTCATTCGGCGTTGTAACTCGGGGGCGACCTGTGCTGTAACATCTACTCACATTACCATCATCTTGGAATCGTTGCCAAAGCCTGGAGATGACACTCTGGGCGATTCCAAGTTCCTCGGATACTTCCAGCTGGGTACGTCCACATTCCAGTCGTCCGATAATTCTACCACGTAAAAATCATCCAAATGCTTCCTTTGTGCCATAACTTACTCAAAGCTCTACGATATATGATACTATAATAATGTAAAACCAAATAATATTATATGAAAAATATTAAGCAACCATATCTAGTTACTATCTGGTTGTCCAACTTGCGCGCTGCAAATTAGTAATTCGTTGTTCCAAAATTACCTTATATTATTAATAGATCAATAATAAAGAAACAATGAATGAATAATAAAAATAGGTAAATAATAAAAATAATTCCTAAAACTTATCGTTACGATATTTGTTGATCAATATATATGAACAACTAACAATAAAACAACTGAACTAATTTTCCAATCAAATAAAATGCTATGAATCTTAATTGAATAATATACAAATATAACATACCACAGTGTAGGTAGCATTAGTAATGAGGGAACACATTTTTTCCATTGTATATGTGCATTGTTCACCTAATGTGGCTGAAATATAGGAGAATAAAACTCAATTAATGCAATGATATGACAAGTATGAGAGTCAAAAATTGGCAGAATGTATATAACATTCATTATTTATTTTTAAAATTTGCAAATATAAAATATCTAATATCATTATAAAATCTTAGTCAGATATATTTCTTAGAGTACTAAAAAGATAACTGCCTTAAGGTGAAAATAGTTTGCGAAAATATAATTTGACGTTTATCTCTGCACAAACTAAATATTCTATGGAGAAAAACTTTTGAAAAGTGAATGTGTAGGTGTATCCATTTTCCGGAAAGTTTATGACATTTAAAAATCCAATTTTTCTTTCTCTAAATATATTATTATTTTTATTTGGATCTAAGAATTTTTATAAGTGTTTTTAGTTATTCCAAAACCTTATTTTAAAATTGTTTTCAAATAATTCGAATCGCACTGAATCTTATGGCCTGATGGTGCTTAAAGTTAAAGCGGTCCTCTGGTGGATATTGAAATGTCATAGGCCTTCATATTCTCAAATGGTGAATTGCTGAGTTAAATGTTATTTCTTAAGATTCTGTGCAGTTTGGCTGATAAAGATTTTTTAAATTAACTAAAATACCAACGTACACATATTTTCACTGAAGACATAAAAAAGCCTGGTCATATTTGGATAGTTTACTTGTAAAGGAAAGCCATCAAAATTAAACAATTTAAATTATAAAGTCGGCGAAGTAAAAAATATTAAAAGGCTTTCCTCCTAACATTTACAAACTTATAGTGACGATGCTTATCATTGATCAGTATACACGATAGATATTAAATATAATATAAACATAATTGACATAGCACATTGGTATTCTAAATAAACATTATACATGATGCTTATCATTGATGAATATATATTATAGACATTACATATGATATAAACATTATATATCATATTTATCATTGATCAGTATATATGATAGATATTATAAAACATTATATATAAGACAAGCATTACATGTTTCATACTTATCATTGATCAGTGATAGAGATTAAATATGATATAAACAACTCATCATTGATCAATATATATGATAGATATTAAATATAATATAAACATTATAAGATAAACACTACGTATGATACTATAGTATATATGATAGATATTAAATATAATATAAAACATAATTGACATAGCACATTGGTATTCATAAATAAACATTATACATGATGCTATCATTGATGAATATATATTATAGACATTACATATGATATAAAACATTATATATCATATTTATCATTGATCAGTATATATGATAGATATTATAAACATTATATATATAAGACAAGCATTATGTTTCATACTTATCATTGATCAGTGATAGAGATTAAATATGATATAAACAACTCATCATTGATCAATATATATGATAGATATTAAATATAATATAAACATTATAAGATAAACACTACATTATGATACTATAGTATATATAATGATAGATATTAAATATAATATAAACATAAATTGACATAGCACATTGGTATTCATAAATAAACATTATACATGATGCTTATCATTGATGAATATATATTATAGACATTACATATGATATAAAACATTATATATCATATTTATCATTGATCAGTATATATGATAGATATTATAAACATTATATATAAGACAAGCATTATGTTTCATACTTATCATTGATCAGTGATAGAGATTAAATATGATATAAACAACTCATCATTGATCAATATATATGATAGATATTAAATATAATATAAACATTATAAGATAAACACTTATAAGATAAACACGTATGATACTATAGTATATATGATAGATATTAAATATGATATAAAAATTATATACAAGATAACCATTAAGTATAATATCATTGATCATAATGAATGGTTGGTGGATTGGCCAATGAATGGTTATCATTTTCGGTATTTTAAATTTGTTCTTCAAACTAACATTCAAGTAGGTATTAAAACAAATGAAATTAAAATGCATCCAAATAAAAACTTATACTAGTAGAAATTGCAACTGAATATAAGAAAAAAAAATAATTATATGCTCTTTAAAAATGGAAAGTTTGGAAGTACATGAAAGTAATTTATCTCGATTTAATGAATGACATAAGTGGTTTATAAAAAACGAAGAGATCTTGTAAACTAACCATCATGTTAGAAGAAATGACATTTTTTAATTAGTCAATCTTTATGTAAAGACCGCTATCAAAGCATACTTCATTTTCAAAGTGATTCTAATCTAAGAAAAAGTTTAATTTTTTTTTAATTTTAATTAATCTTATAAGAAGTGCATTGTAAATTACACTGTAGAAAATTAAAATTTTCCTGTTATTTTATCTTCCTACACATCAGTTTAATACCATTTCTAATGCTTACATAATCCATTATCTTTTTCATTTTTTGGGCTTTTATTGTTATTTTTATAGCATATTCTTGCAAAAGGTTACCATGCATTGAAAGCTTTTATTTATTTTATTGTTATCTATGCTGAATTTTGATTATATTATGTCATATTTTGTCATATTTAATGATGTGTGGATATTGTCACGGGGACCTGATAGCCAAGTGATTAGCGCTCGATGACACAGGCTTCGATTCAAGTCACGGCGATGCCATGGATGCTTGTAGTAGTTCGGAATCCACTTTAAACTGTACGTTTCCGGCCTAATATGACTGTAAAGCGTTGAGCTGTTAACCCTACCGTAAAAGTCAGCGTCACGTAGCGACAGACTACTACCTAAGGGTACTCCATCACAACAGTATCTAACCCCTTTCCCTTCAAACTTGAGACCACACTGGTTGATGGGCTTGGTCTAGTTGTCTACTAAGTAGGTATAAGAAACAATAACAACACACATCACAAAAAAAAAACTTTTATCAATCTATTCTTGCACATTTGTGATATTCGAATTCTTTTCTACATAATGCGCTAGGTGAGGAATAATTTTTTCAATTCCTTCTATTTGCTCACACTCTCCTATATATATCTTGTTCAAATTTTCAATCGTTAATAAAATATAATACTTTTATTCATCCACTCAAGTTTCAAATACATTTTTTTTTAACTTGTAGTGGAAGTCACTTGATGTTAATACACTTTTTCAAATATTAATTTATTCATTAAATTTAATTAATTAATTTTAGTTTTTTTTAGATTTAAGTTGCATGTATCTACCAATAGATGACGCCAGATAAACTTAAAAAAATGAATGAAAATTATTTATAAAGGTCTTCCTGCAATATAGTGGGGGAAAAAAAGAAGGAATTGACTTTAAAATATTTTTTTTTATGACTTGTTTTTAATTATTAACTTTTTGATCTAAAACTGAAAAGTAATATCCTTAAAGGAAAAGAAGAGAAACTATACAATAATTTCAGTTTGACTATTACTAACCACTACGGTGAGCATTATTACGGTCCAATATGATTGTTAAGCGTAGGGATGACAACCCTACCAGTAAAAAGAAAAACATCTTTTATCTCAAAATCTGCGAGTAGGCAGACGGTCTTGGCCCACCATGGAGCTGTTGCAGGCAATAGAGGAGGATATTGTCACAAGAAGAAAAGTACCCCAAGATTATGTTCCCTTTTTTATATTTTTATAGTGATTGTATTTGTTCCAATTAGTAGAATCTTCAATAATTGAAAGTTGAAAGAACAATGATACTTATATTTTTATTTAGTGATAATGCAAATTTTCAAGGATCTGGAAACGGAACGGAAGGTAGAATACGAAATATTGATCACGACTACCATAGAATATAGCGACAGACTACTACCTAAGGGTACTCCATCACAACAGAATCTAACCCCTTTCCCTTCAACCTTGAGACCACACTGGCTCATGGGCTTGGTCTATTTGTCTACTAAGTGGGGATAAGAAACAATAACAACACACAGCACAAAAAACTTTTTTATCATTCTATTCTTGCACATTTCTGATATTCGAATTCCTTTTTCTGCATAATACGCTAGGTGAGGATTCGTTTTTTTAATTATTCAACTTTTTGATCTAAAACTGAAAAGTAATGTCCTTAAAGGAAAAAAAGAGAAACTATACAATAACTTCAGATTGACTATTACTAACCAATTACGGTGAGTATTATTACGGTCCAGTATGAGTGTTCGGTGTAGGGTTGACAACCCTACCCAGTAAAAGAAAAACATCTTTTTGTCTCGAAATCTGCCAGTAGACAGACGGTCTTGGCCAACCATGGAGCTGTTGCGCCAATAAAGAAGAAGAATATTGTCACAAGAAGAAGACCAAGATTATACCCCAAGATTATGTGTTCACCTTTTTATATTTTTATAGTGATTGTATTTGTACCAATTGGTAGAATCTTCAATAATTAAAGGTTGAAAGAACAATGATACTTTCATTTTTATTTAGTGATAATAAAAAATTTTCAAGGATCTTAGAAATGAAACGGAAGATAGAATACAAAATTTTGATCACGACTACATTAGCTGTTCCAGGTTAAAATACCATAGAAACCACAGAAAAGTCAAACGGCCACCAAATCATGGGCAACTTGTCAATAATGAGCCTGCTTTCAAACTCTTTTGTAAAATTATCACCTTTATTCAAATTCTGTTTATTATATATATATATATATTTTAAACTCATTGTTATAATATGTTGTCATCCATTTAAATATGTTATTTATGAAAGTTTTGAATATTTCGCAATTTATTTGTTCGTCATTTGATCCTTTTTTGCTTTGTGAGATATTTTACGGCATCACAAAGATTCTACTCAGTTTCAATTTTTTAAAAATGGTTAAGTTTTCTCCTCGCATTCATTCTTAAATAAGAATTAAATTAGTTTATTCAAAAATATTGTTTATTTTGTTTATTTTAGCAAATTCGCCAAAAAAAGAACAACTTGCTAATCACTTTGAGAATGAGGTGTTGTAATCTTAAAGAATTTTATCTCATATGTTTTCAATTTCCTTTAATTATTTTCATCATAATAGTCCTTTGTAAAATTATCTGACTGATCGAATGTTTAGCCTCTTTCGGCGGTTTTAATTTATCAGATAATATAATCTGAATTTTCAGAATAGATAATTCCTTTTGGTTTTTTGTCATTCAGATTTTCTTTAGCGTAGTAAAATAAAAACATGAGTTGTCTTCTAAGTGATTATTAAATATTCAAAATAAATAGCTGCTTCTTATATGTTTCATACTTGTCTTGCTTTTTTTTTTCATATTCCTTTAATGAAAATCTAATAACAACGAAAATTATAGATTTTACAAATTTTTTGTTAAAAAAAATAATCCATTTTGTTAGATACAAAAATAATTTTTTTTTTTTATTTTGAAATTTTTATCGAATTTTGAAAATCCTCACCTGTCAATTTTATGTTCTTTTTTTTTGCTCACTTCACTGTTTATTGTTTACTTTTTCACAAGCATGCCTAATTAAATCAGTGATGTCATTGCTTTTCTTTTATGTATTTCTATTAAGGAAGAACTAATAACAACCAATATTACAAACTTTTACAAAGAGTTTTGGTTGAAACAATAATTACTTTTTGTTATCTACAAATAAAAATGTTTTTCGTTTTTAATTTTGTAAATTGTTATCAAATTTTGAAAAATCCTCATCATCATTTCCAAGTTCTCTTTTTTTGCTCACATCACTGTTTATTGTTAACTTTTCCACTTAGTTACAAGCATGCATAATTAAATCAATGATATTATTATTTTGCTTTCTTACATATTTCCATAAATGAAGATCTAATAACAATCAATATTATAAAATTTTTACAAAAGATTTTGGATAAAACACTAGTTTATTTTTGTTATCTACGAATAAAAATATTTTTTTAATTTAATTGAATGTTTTTGTAAAATTTTGAAAATTTGAATCATCATTTTCAGGTTCTTTTTTTGCTCACCTCACTGTTTATTGCTTCCATATACACTTAATTATAATCATGCACAATTAAAACAATGATCTCGGTTTTTTTTCGAACATTGTTTTCTTATTTTTTGCATTTATATCAAAATAAATAAATGCGACCAAAATTTCTGAAGGAAAGAATCCATTTCATCTATTAATAACATAAAAATATTGTTTATATTTTATTTATTTTTAATATTAATATTATTTTTAATATTTTAAATATTTTTTCGTAAAATATTTTTTGTTTTATAAGTTTGAAAATTGTTATAAAATTTTGAAAGTCTTCATAATTTTCAAGTTCTTTTGGCTGACTTCACTTGATTATTTATTGTTTCTTTATCCACTTAATTACAAACATGCATAATTAAATCAATAATCCCATTGTTTTATTTTTTCCAACATTGTTTTTATTTATTTATTTATTTCAGTTATTCCAACTTTCCTTCTCACAGTAAATATGACCAAACTTTCTGAAGGAAAGATGGGAGGTAAAAGTCAATTCCTATGAAGAAAGAGTTTGTCTGCAGGGGTTGTGGCAGGAGGGTTGTTTTTCTTCTCTGCCATTGAAAACGGGGGGGGCGATTTGGACGAACTCTGAAGGAATTGGGTCACTTCACACAATGCCAAGATAATGACCTTTTGCATCACTTCCACAAATCTGGGCTTTCAGCTAGTCAAAGTTAATCCCAGCCAGTGTTATCCTAACCATCGGGCTCGTTGTTTCCTGGCAGGGAGGCCTCCCCAGACTATGCTTAAAATGAATTTCACGTAATGCCTACTTATCAATAATTATTTTATTGATAAAGTAAATATGGAATTAAGACAACAAGCAGATTGTTTATAACGTTATTTTTATTTTTATTCCTGTATTGAGATATATTACATTATTTGTATTATTCATTAATGCAAGAAAATAAATACCATATGCTTTTTGACTCTAGTTTACATTGAATTCGAATTTTTAAAATTAATTTTTTATATTGAAAATTATTGTGCAAGAAAACAGTTTGCTTAAATGTATATATTTAAATATGTATTTAAATGCAGTAGAATATGTATTGTAGGAGAGTAAATAAATAATTAAACTAACCCTCAAAATTATAATGCAGTTTCTGTGTACATGTTATTGTCCATGACCCATATGTGATAGTTCAAAAGGCTTAGATTTCAGTTTATTTCATTAATCACTATGGTAATTCGTAAACTATTGTTAAAATATTCAAATGTTCAAGATATATCACGATGATGATGATATTGTGTTCATCTAAGAGATTTCAGATCATCGTGACAGAAGGATTCACATTCAAATGCGGCTGATTTTCGTTGTTTTGACCTAAGTTCGAAATTTGGAGCATTTTCAAGTACATCAAAGGAAGATCCAGCCCTAATCCCCATTTGTCAATTCATCATACATATCTCTAATATGGACCTAAGGGATTTCGATTCGATATCCATTAATTTCGACACCCAACGAGTCATCCAATCGCTCCAAATTTAGTAATGTTATTCAGTAGCAATATAAACCAGATGCTCGACTCGTGGCTCAGTAGCAACATACGCTAGTAAACGTTAGATAATTAGGGACAAGGTTCAATCCGCTGACGGCATTGTTGTAGGTGTTATTTAAAAACGATAAGGCTCGCGTTTGTGATGTTCAACTTGCCTTGTTAGCCAGATTCCCCCTAGAAATCCTTCCGGAAGGCACTGTCCTCCTGCTTCAGAGACATAAAACCAAGTCAAACCTCTACCTTCAGGTGCTCCATCACAACCGAAGCTGCCCCTTTACTTCTATCCATTATTCATGGGATGTCGTCCCACAATGAAAGACACTGAGGATGAGTCACAACAACAACATAAGCCCGATTCATGGCCAAATCTCAACATATGCAATCCATTGGTGGCATTGTAGTAGTCATTGATTTCAGAAATGAGAAGATTCGATGGTGTCTGTGATAATGTATGTAAAATTTTTTCATAAGTAGTCACGTTGCATGGTGGAAGTTTCCCTGGTTTTTTTCTCACATGCAACATCCTAAAGCGGGCTGCGATCCCTAAAAATTCTTCAGGACAGCATTGTTCTCCCTTTCACCCCATCAGTGGACTATATATGATGCTGATCCTTCTAATTGGTAAAAAATAACCTCAAGGACATGAAGGGAAGAGTGGATAAAAGAAGAGAAACAGTACTAAAAAAAAACGGCTATAATTTCATATTTATATTGTAAAATCATCAGAATCAGTGGCGCAATAGCCCCATGGTGGACCAAGACCATCTGCCTACTGGGAGATCGAAACGAGAGATATATTTCATTTTACGGTTAAGATTGTCAGCCCTGCGCCCATATTAGACTGGCAGCTAATGCTTAAAGTGATTCCGAAACGCTTACAAATATTCATGGCACTGAGCTCCAAGCACTAATCCCTTCGCCATCAAGCCCTTATTGTAAAATACTATATTTAAAATAATTATGTCTTTATTGGTTTTGTCCAATGTACTGTTACAATATTATATTATTATCAGTATAGTGTGCGTCCCAGCTGCAGGACACTGAAGATAAGTGACAACTAACAACATAAGCCTGATTCAGGATCGAATAACAACGTCTGCATTCCATGGGTGGCACTGTTGTAGTCATTGCTTTCAGAAACGAGAAGATTCGATGTAGACTGTGATAATGTGTGTGATAAAGCATCTCGCATCGATAATCAAGTTGCATGGCGGAAATTCACATATTTTTCTTACATGCAACACTCCAATGCAGGCGGTGATCCTAAAAGCTCTACTAGACAACACTACCATCCCTTTCACACCTGTCAGTGGACAATACCTGATGCTCGCCTTCTAATTGGTAATAAATAGCCTTAAGCACGGAAGTGAAGAGTGGAGAAAAAGAGGAGTAACAATATTAAAAAACTGCTATAACATCATATTTATATTGTAAAATACTATTTCTAAAATAATTACGCCATTATTAGTTTTGTCCTATATATTGTTACAATGTTATATGATTAGCAGTAGACTGGTGATGAATGTAGATCTCCCAGCTTTTAATTTTGGAAACGAAAATGAATCAGAAATTTTATTTTTTATAAAATATCAAGTTAATTAAAGAAGTTGATGTATGAAACAGTTTGAAAATTGTTCTGACTATTTTAATTTATTATAATTATGAAAAGTTTAACTTTCATCTAAAATTCCTTTTCATAACTTTTATAGAAAATACTTTAATGGAAGATATTCCAAATAAAATGAAAAACATAACTCATGCAATAAGAAATATAGTGAAAAATAAAGTACTTCAAAGCGAAATTTTATTCCTAATTGAACATTAATTTCCGAAATTCCAGTCTACATTTATCGAAAAAGAAATATCAACTTCTAGTTCTATATCAGTCATTCAAAAAACGTTTCACTGTTTAAAAACGGATTAGTATCCTTCAAATCTCTTTTTTTCGCCGATTCCTAGAGATTAAGCTAACAAAGCAAATCTGACTATTCAGCAAACTACCTGATCCATTTTTAAAAATCGACTTTTAAATACTTTTACAGAAAAAATTCG
>BPLR01019143.1:0-92696 GCA_021605095.1 Caerostris extrusa | reverse complement strand
TTGCACGAAGAATTCTTTGAACTTAAGGGTTCTTTTTACATTACTAATATGTTTAAGGGAGTGGATTTTGCTTTAAAATGATTAAATCGGCATTTGTTTGTAATATCCAGTTGTTTTAAATGAGAGAAGTTACTTAATAACATAAAATAAACAGATGCTAAAGATCTCCTACGTATTACAGAGACCCAATCGAGCTTTATGGCGGAATTAATCTTGAGGGGAACGCATTTTTTACCCTGAATAAATGTATTCTAATTAAAAGTATATTAATAAAAAGAGTATTCCATGATAGTTCTTCCTTCTAAATAAATTAAGTAACAATCATGGAATGTTTTTTTTTTCTTTTTTTTTAGGAGTAAGTTTTACTTCCAAATTAGTGATTATATATTATAAAAGGTATATACTTACAGGTATATACCAATAGTGATTATATATTATAACGGTATATGATTGTTTGGTAGAAACGCTACTTTTTATAGACAATAATATGTTCAAATGAAAGAAACTACTAATGAATCAAACTAGGGTTATTAATCTCAGTTTGATATTTTTACATCAAATGTAAATTTAAGAATTATCTTCATGAAGTTCTGAATATATGTTTGTCAAGGAATAGCCAATTTTAACTAAAACAACATTGAAAATTCAGTCTTTTGAGAAATAACATATTTATGCCAGAGTGATTTGTCTGAAATGCAGTCGAAAATGCTATATCATATCAAAGCATTAATTAAAACTAAATGCTTCCTGAAAAATTCAGAAGTCGTTTCCTAATACTGAACTAAAATTGAAACACTTTTTTTAAAATCAAGGACTTATCCGTTCCACGAATTTGACATTTAAAAATTAGAATTAAATGCTTACGTCTAATTTCTTTGCATTTATTGATTATATATACAAATAATAAAACTATTCTGGTAAACGTGATATTTTTAACATTTTAGTTTTTAATAAAAAAAGAGGCTATATTTGTGTTGCTAATAAAAAATAAACTGAATAATCCTCATAACTTTGTTTAATAAATAAAGGACTGGAATGTTCATATTATAGTACAACAGATGAAGGATCTAAGACGTGAAAAACTTATTGTGAAATCAAATATTATTTAAGATTAATTACTATTATTAAACAAAGCATTATTTAAGATTAAATGCTTCTCAAAAAAAATTTAGAATCAGTTTCCAATATTGAACCAAAATGGAATTTTCTTGTTATGCACAGATGAAGGATTTAAAGTAAAAACTTTGAAAATCCACTGGCATAATCCATTATATCTGTCAAAGGCAAATGGAGTGCCAAAGAGGAAAGGAACCCTCATACCTCCTATTACTTAATTTATTATTAAAAATATTAACATTCAGAAATTAAACGTAAGAGAGTTAAGTATTAAAAAGTTTTAAATGTTAGAGGTGATAGTTAGTATGAGCCATAGCTCAGGGAGTTTGTACATTTTCATCATAAAATTAGTTTAAATTTTCTAGTTTTATTAAAATCATAAGTGATGTTATAAAATTCATATCTTAAGTCACTGGTGAAAATGCATTAATTTTTTAAATCAATTCGAGTAATGTTACTATAAGTAGTTGCTTATAAACCTAATTGCAAAATAAATCAACAATGTAGCTCGTTATTTACCATAGTAACTAATGTTTGCCTTCTTAACATATTCAATAATTATGAGTGATTTAAAAAGTTTCCACCTAATTTCAATTTATTGAAGTTAATTAATAACATTGAACTTGATAATACTAGTATTGATAATTAAAGAATTAAACATTAAGATAAATTTAAAAGAAAAATCCTTTTCTTCAGTTACTGCAGAAAGAGTGCATACTGCAAGTGTATATCTAACATAAAGCTAAACTATTCATTAAAAATATAGAAAAATTAGGCTTATAAAAATCCGAGTTTTTCTCAAATAATAAAAAAAAATTACTAGTGCTCTGGCCTTTGGTACCATAGGCTCCAGGTTCGAATCCTGGCGGTGGCATAGATGTTTGTTAGTGGTTCGGAACCCACTTTAAACTGTAGGTCCCAGTCTGTTTTCCAATCGTGTACACAAGATGACCGTAGTGCGACAAACCAAACCAAATCTCAAATCAAAATTCCATAGTATTTCTACGTATCAACGAAGTCTAAAAATGTACAAAGTCATAAAAAATTAAGCGAAAAACAAATGTTATTAATTGGAAAGATATTTAATGCTAGACCAGATGTAGAATTTTTAAAAAGGGTAGTCAAGAAACAATTAAAATTAAATATGAAAAAAAAAAAAAATACCTATCTGAAAATAGCTAACATAAGCCTAAAAACTAATGATATTATCTTTAAAAAATCTCACCATTTAATAAAAACACTAATATTGAAAAAATTTTTCTACTAAGTATTCAGACCACCTGTTGATTATAGGTCGATATATATATATATATATATAGCACACTGTCAAATAATTTTCTTCAGTTCTATACCTTAAAACTCAAGTTAACTATTTACGGTCCTTCTGTCTACTCCATATTGTTGGAATACGTTACAAGCTATGTCTTTGCCTTGGATCCAGTCATCTAGTGAGCAGAAGTAGCATGGTTCATAATATCCTGTGGATACATATTCTTTATAAAGCTATCCTCAGGATGTTGTAATTAATTTCTTTTAGTTTTACTAATTTCTTTCGGGATTTATGGATATCATGGACAACATATCTCATACCCTACTTTTCCTATGTTTTCTATAAATTTAGCGTTTGTGTATGCTATAATAGTTTTGTCATACAATTTGCTTGTCGCGAATATCGGTATTGGCTTTTGTTGTGCAAAAGTAGTGTGGTAGTGTTTTTAGTTCACAGTTCACTCTCTGTCAATTCTCCTTTGATTTTTGTGCTCACGTGTCCTGCTCGTTATATATATATATATGTATACTACTGTGCCCAAAAAAGTAAGACCAATTTTTTTTTTTTTCAAAAACTCTTTATTTATTCTTCCACATTTATTTCATCGCCTTCAAAGTAATCCCCGGACATAATACACTTATGCCAACTTTTTTTCCAATCCTCAATGCATGCTAAAAATTCATCGGTAGGGGGATGGCCTTCAAAGCACGCGACGATTCACGTTGAATCTCTTCAATCGACTTAAAACGGTGTCTCCGGAGTGGTCTTTGAGTTTAGGGAATAGCCAGAAGTCGCACGGTGTAAATGCGGTGGCTGTGGAACGATATGGGTTTCATTTTTGGCGAAAAAATCACGAAGAATCAATGCAGTGTGAACTGGCACATGCAGTGTTGTCGGTACCAATCAAGATTTGACGTCTTTGAGGCTCAAAACACCTTTATAATGGAATTTTGAAATTCCAACATCATCAGCAAGGTTTCTAATTGTAAATCGACGGTTTGAAAGCACCAAATTTTTAATTTTTGGACGCGAGCTTCGTCGGTTGAGGTTGATGGTCGACCAGAGGGCTCTTCGTCCTCAACGCGTTCTCTGCCTTCTTTCAACTGTTTATACCACTTCTAAACATTTCTTTCCGATATAGGAATGCTCACTGAATGCCTTCTGCAACATTCTATACGTTTTTGCAAACAAAATTTAATGGAAGTTCTTTTTGCTCAATTAATTCAGACATTTCAAAATTGACGTAATCAGTTTTAGAGTCTCACAAAGCCAAGCGTAACTCAAACACTAATGAATATTTTGACGCCAAATGTCACACAGATGTCAAAGGACAGGGCCAGCAACCTAAAAAGAAAAAAATTAAAACTCAATAAGCCTTGGGAATTTTAAATTGAAAATTGGTCTTACTTTTTGGACACAGTAATATATTTGCATTTCTCCCTGAAACATCGACGAAGATTAATCCCGAAAGAACGCCTCCTAAATATTCTTTTATCCGAAGAAAATTGACGAAATTTCAAATATAAACAATTCTAAATAAAACAAATTTATAACAATAATCAAAATAAAACCAAGAACTTACGGAAACTCTGCATACGAAAAGTAATCGCAATTTTTTCAATAAAGAGGGCACTATATGCAATGTGTACAAGTGAGTAATATAATTTAAAATTCATTCTGAAAACTAACAGATTTCAAGATTTTGTTAAAGGATTAACGCATAGAATATCATTCTACAAGTTTATTAAGAAAGTAAATAATACTTATAACTTTCCAGGCTTTTTCCTCAATAAGGGCCCACGGAGGTCAGCCTTTATATCCCTGCGTTAGATCAATATAGAGGCGCACACGAAAATAAATAATGAAATTCTTTTATTTTCTTTTTCTGTTATATTAAATTTATTATTAAATCGTATTGTTTTAATGTATGCCACTTACATTTTATATTCTTTCAACTGGCCAATATGAAAAGCATTCATTTAAAGGAATACTAAAATTTTTACTAAATACTAGAATTTTTATACTAAATGTATTTTAAAGGCAAAATCCTGAAACCTTTTTTGGTTTTTGGTTTTGGTGAATCTGGTTTTATAAGATTCAAACATTTTTCCATTTTCCATTCGCTAACTACTTCAAGATGGACTATGATAAAAGAAGTCATTATAATTGAAATTAGTAGGACAAGTCAAGATATAACGAAACCTTGAATAAGAGTAAACGTTGGCAAGCGAAATACATTTTTAAAAAATTAATTTCATGCTTAATCATTTGATGTTACGTAACAAATAAATTTTAAAGTAGAAATTTGTAACTGAATTTCAGCAAATATCAACAGGGCATAGAACTTTTAGAAAATTTTTAAGGCAGTTGATCATCAAATATTTTATATTTGGTCTCCTTAACAAAATAAAATATTGTCATACACCTAATTTTTTTCATCATTAAACGTCCCAGCAACATTTATGTTTTATTCAGTTCATTTTATATTAATTATGTATGAATAGCAAGTATATTTTTATACACAAAATTAAAGTATTCACAGCAATAGGTGCAAAAAAAATTGTTTTCAATTCAAACTAAACGATGATTAATGTATGTCTAACTTCAAACTTAAGCGAATGTTTAAATATAACTGATAATTATGTAATGGGTCTTTTAGGAAAACATAACATAATGTATTTTCATCTAAATAACATGATTTATTAAAAAAAAACACATTATACAATATGTTACATTAGTATTTTAAATACCTTATTTAAAACATAATGAATTTAAAAAACTATAACGAAGTTATTAAGAAATATTTCTTCTTAACCCATTACTTGATATTAACTAAATGAAAAAAAAAAAAAGCACTTTCGCATATTTACGTTGTTGTGAAAGGAATTAGCAACGTCAATGTTTTTAAATTTCAAGTCGGTAATTCCTTACAATCACAAGTAATTTTTAAATTCATAATTAAATTTATATTTATCAAAAAAACTCTTCAGTATTATCTTTCCTTAATTTTTTAATTGAATTAAGGTAATTTAAGGACGTCTGCCTTTCAGCGCATTCGCAGCTCCCAAGAAGGATTAAGCCTGAATAAATTGCTTTAAAAATCCATAAATAACTTTTAAAAAGACTTTCACACTAACGTATTCCAAGAAATATTGATTTTAGCTCAGTAGAAAAAACCAAGTACAGTGGGTACAAAAGTATTTGCACACGTACAGTTTTGTTTACAATTCATTAAAAAATGTATTAAAAGTACAAAAATGGGCATTTTAAAAACACAATAACTTTATTCATCAAAAAAGGGCATTTAATTATCTATTTTGCTTATTAACTCAAAGGGCATGAGACCACCGCTATGTTTCAACATTTTACAAAGAAGGAGCTTGGCCGCTACGCGGCCAAGGATCTCCGTAATAATCTACAATAACAATACAATAACAACTTTATTCATCTATACTAATTTTAAAAAAATTCAATAATACAAGTAAAAAAAAATTTTTGCAATAAAATTAAAATATCTTATGTCAAAAAAGTATTTGCACACTCAACTCAACGTTAGGAAATTTGCATTTTTTTTTGCTAATTATTTGATAGTCATTCCGCATTAAATAACATACGTAAGACGACTATAAAGGGAGGTAGTGTCGATACTTTATCAGTTGATTGTTGATTTCAATTTGTGATGGCAACTAAGAAATCTGAATTGCCGATCTCGTTGCGAGAAAAAAATTGTTTCTCTTCGTGAAAATAGCTTAAGTTATCGAGAAATAGGTAAAAAGTAAATGTTTGCTTTTCTACTGTTCGGTACATTATAAAACGTCACAAAGAAAGAGGATCTACGTCAAATAACTTGCGTTCTGGACGCCCAAAGAAACTTTCACAGCGAATTAAGCGAAAAATTATAAGAGAGGCATCAAAAATCCATTTGTTAGAGCGATAACATTAGCCAATGATGTCGCTTCAACATCTGGAGTTCAAATTAGTGCCTAAAGTATTCGAAATGTCCTGCACGATGCACAAATTTATGGGAGATCTCCAAGGAAAAAAACCTTTTATAAATGAATGAAATAGACTGAAGAGACTCGAATTCGCTAAGAAATATATCAATAAGCCAATTGATTTCTGGAAAAATGTCATATTCTCCGACAAAAGTAAGTTCAATATCTTTAAATCAGATGGCAGCAAATTAGTTTGGAGAAAGCCTTGCACTGCTTTTCATACTAAAAATGTATTACCTACAGTTAAACATGGAGGAGGCTCTGTTATGGTTTGGGGGTGCATGGCTAGCAAAGGAGTTGGTAATTTGTGTTTCATTGATGGGAATATGACAGCTCGAACCTATATTGATGTGTTGCGAGATAACTTTCCACAAAGTGCAATAAAATTGGGTATCAGTAATTCGTACTATTTTCAACAAGACAATGATCCGAAGCACACTGCTGGTATAACACGAATTGTGGTTGCTTTATAATGTACCCAGAAGACTTGCTACTCCACCACAATCACCAGACTTAAATCCTTTGGAAAATTTGTGGAATTCTTTGGATTTAAAAGTAAAAAAAAAGAAGATTTCAAGCAAATCTGCTCTTAAACAAGCTCTTATTGAAGAGTGGTTAAATATTGACCCTACTGTTACAGAAAATTTAATTAAATCAATGCCAGCAAGATTACAAGCAGTAATAGATGCTAATGGAATGCATACTAAATATTAGTTATTTGAAATTTTCTTATATATTATATTTCTTTTGTATTCATGCGGGTGTGCAAATACTTTTTTGACACGAGATATTTTAATTTTGTTGCAAAAAATTTTTTTTTTTTATTTATATTAGTGTATTTTTCTGTTTAATTTAGGTGATTAAACTTATTCTACTTTGGCAATACCAATTTTTGTATTTCTTAATGGTTAATTTTATGATTTGCAAGCAAAAATGTAAGTGTGCAAATACTTTTGTACCCACTGTAGGTAAGATGCAATTTTGAATCTCTGTCATCAATAAGAATTCGATGTAAGTTCAGTTATGAAATGACAAGCCTTAACTTAGGCTTCATATTATTCACTTATGAAGAAATAGGCACTCGTATAAGTAGTTTTTCAAAAAATTGGAAATCGAGCTTTTAATTATATCACATATAATTGTAAAAATGTTACCACAGCTAGATGAAAGACCATTATAAAATTTTCAATTTCATCAGTAACTATTAAACATTTCTTGGGGCCTACAATAGCTCCAAAATTATTTTAAAATTTAGATATAGAAAATACATTGACTTGTGAAATGACTTTGCTAAAAAGCTAGCGAGAACAGGAATTAAATTTGAATGTTTTTATTATCGTTCTTGTGATCAATTGGATGCAATTTTGTGAGTGTGTGTATTTATCTCTAAATTAACATATGATTTGTTTAATGCCTGTAACATGATCGCATTTTTTCCCTTCTGTGAGAATTTTATATCCGACTATAATTAAATATTTTTTATTTCATACGTTAAAGCAAATAAACAAATTCATTAATATCGTATAGTACTATTTTGTATTACTATATTGTATGAAGCCTGAATGGCCAAGTGTCTAGCGCTCTGTGCCACTGGTTTCGGGTTCGAGTCCCGGAGGTGCCATGGATGTTTGTAGTGGTTCGAATCCACCTTAAGCCGTATGTCCCGATCTCATACGACTGTAGAGCTTCACTGAGCCAAGTCAGACTTCTACCTACTGGTGCTCTATCACAACAGAAGCTGCCCATTTTTCCCTTCAACCATGAGTACATACATTTTTGTAGACTTAGTCTAGATGTCTACCAAGTGGGATAGCAAACAACAACTATATTGCATAATCTTATTTATGATATTAATTAAACACAGATAAAGGTTGAAGATTTTTTTAATATCTTGATGTTGGCAAAATGCCAAGCAACAGCGTTTCACACATGCCATGAAATTTATTATTATGTATTAATATTAAGAATAATCTACTTTAACCTGTAGGTCCCGGTATAATATGGCTGTAGAGCGTTGGGCGTAGTGATGACAACCCTACCCCGTAAAAATTAAACATCTCCTGTCTAGAAATTTGCCAGCAGGCAGACGGCCTTGACCACCAAAGGGCTGTTGTGCCACTGATGATGATGAATATTTAGAATACTAATTTGTAAAATAATCCATAATGATAAATATTAACAAAAAAGTTTGCTAAGTATATATTTTAAATAAAAAAAAAGTGTTATCATAAAAAGTTGTTAAACATTGGGTTTTTTTTCAACCAGTTAGTTTTAAGTACAAATTCTAACCTGTATATATTTCAACATCTAGTCTGTGTTTTTAAGAATAATGAAATAATTATTTAAGATGGTGTTTTTAATTGAAAATTATTTTCATATATTCAATGTATGAAAATAATTTAAAATTTCAAATGCTGCCTTGAATTTCATTAACAATTAAATATTATTAATACTAGTTAAAATATTATTAAAATGAATGTAAAAAGTGCAATGTTAAGAGAATTAAGAAGGTAATGAAAAAATACCACTTACATTTATTATAAATGAAAATATGAGTTGGTAAGGGAGTTGATTTTTTAATCCCTAGTTTCAAGTTTATATCCATATTTATGTTTCTTGTAATGCATAGTTAGAAAAGTTTCACAGATATAAAAAAACAATTAAGGCAAATTTTATAGTGACAAATGATATCTTTGTATGTTTCTTAAAAACAGTATTACTGAAATAGGTCTTTCCCAGTTCTGAATCCGTTTGTGAGAGAAATAGGTGACCAACAACTTCTCTGCCTAGAAAATGCCAAATATGTTCTATTGGATTCGTGTACAGAGAACAGGCTGACTAAAGAATTCAACCTCCAGAACTAAAACTATAGTATATTCGTTACATCTTAAATGTGATAAACATAGTTTTAATTTTTACTTACTTTTAATAATTTCTCAATTTAATTTTAACATTTTTTAATATTTATTATGCTAATCGAGTTGTCTCTGATTGTCGACTCAAATATTTGTTCGAAACTGTACATTTTTAAACTAAGCAGGACGTTTTCGTAAATACACTACTGGTCATTAAAATTGCTACACCAAGAAGGCGACATGCTACAGACGTGAAATTTAAACGACAGGAAGAAGGTACTATGATATGCAAATGATTAGCTTTTCAGCGCATTCAGACAAAGCAGGCGCCGGTAGCGACACCTACAATGTGTTTAAATAAGGAAATTGTTCATCCGGTTTCTCATACACAAATTGCATTTGAACATTGTTGCTTGGTGAAAAGTTGTTGGGATGCCTCGTGTTAGAAGCAAAAATACGTACCAGCACGTTTCTGACTTTGATAAAGGTCGAATTGTAGCGAACCGGGATTGCGGTTTATCTTATTGCAGTATTGCTGCTCGCTTCGGTCGAGATCCAATGACTGTTAGCAGAATGTGGAATTGATGGGTTCAGGACGGTAACACGGAACGCCGTGCTGGATCTCAACGGCTCTCTATCATTAGCAGCCAAAAAGACAGGCATATTACCTCCATGACCTTAATGGATCGTGCAGCCACGTCGCGAGCCCTGAGTCAAGAATTGCGGTCGTTTGCAAGACAACAAATGTCTGTACGAACAGTTCGACGACGTTTGCAGCAGCATGGACTCTCAGCTCGGAGACCCTGGCTGCGGCTACCCTTGACGCAGCATCACAGACAGAAGCGTCTTCAATGGTGTGATCAACGATGAACCTGGGCGCACAAATGGCGAGACGCCATTTTTCAGATGAATCCAGGTTCCGTTTACAGCACCAAGATGGTCGCATCTGTGTCTGGCGGCATCGTGGTGAATGCACATTGGCAGCGTGCATTCGTCATCACCATTCTGGCCCATCACCTGACGTGGTGGTATGGAGTGTTATCGGATACACGTCTCGGTTCCCTCTTATTCGCATTGACGACACTTTAAGCAGTGCACATTACATTTCTGGTGTGTTACGATCCGTGGCTCTACCCTTAATTCGAGCTCTGCCAAGACCTACGTTTCAGCAGGATAATGCACGACCACATGTTGCCGGTATTTTACGGACCTTCCTTGACACGGAAAATGTTCGGCTATTGCCGTAGCCTGCACGTTCACCAGATCTCTCATCAATAGAAAACGTCCGGTCCATGGTTGCCGAGTGACTGGCTCGTCACTATGCGCCAGTCACTACGGTTGAGGAGCTGTGGCATCGTGTTAAAGCTGCATGGGCATCTGTACCTGCACATGCGATCCAATCTTGGTTTGACTCAATGCCCAGGCGTATAAGTGCTGTTATTATTGGCAGAAGTGGTTGTTCTGAGTACTGATTTCTCAAGATCTATGCACCTAAATTTCTTGAAAATTTAATCACTTGTCATTTCTAGTACAATACACAGTTCGATCACGTTAATGTGACCACCACCTACTTTCGACGTCAACGTGAAATAACAAATCACAAAAGGCAGGTGGCAGCACATTACAGTGGAGTGTATATAAAGAATTCCACTTAATACCACATTCCACACTCCACTTAAAGCCAGAATATACAAGAGCGTATATTCTGGCTTTTGACAGGTGGTCACATTAATGTAACAGGACTGTGTATATTTGTCTAATAAATATCATTTTGTTATCTGCATTTCTTCCTAGTGTAGCAATTTTAATGGCCAGTAGTGTAATTATGCAGTTTAATTATTAAAAAATACATTATTTATAACAAATGCAAAGAAAAGGAGTTTAATAATCTATTTAAAACATTTCTAAACATTTCATGAGTGTCTTTGCATGCTTTTTCATCCCATTCTTATTTTAAAAGAATCAAAGTTTGATGTTAATATAAATAACAAAGATTTCGAATTCTAATTTAAGTAGAAAAACTATGCATATATTTAGGTCTTTTCTTCTACCTGAAATATAACTTATATATCTTGCACTGTTTAGTTTATATTTTTAGAAAGAATAATAAATCTGCAATGATTCCAAAAGTTGTATCCTTAAGTCGTGAAGTGGTATAAAAATGAATCGCATATATCTTATCATTCAATTATGCGATGTACAAAATTGGCACTTTTAAAGGATAAAGAAATGTTATATCTGGATCAGATAGACACTGTTAATCCCTATATTCCTCAGAAACAGTGATTCAGGATTACATAGATGTTTCCTTATATTGAATTACGAATTTTAATTAATAATTTAATTTTAATTTACTTATTTCCTCTGAATCAATAATTTGTCTACGATGTATATACACGTGACAAAAGTCATGGAATAGCAATATGCAAATTTTCAGATGGCAGTAGCATCGCGTAGAACAGGTATAAATGCGCAGTGCTTTCGCAGAGCTTTCATTTCTGTTCAAGTTATTCATGTGAAAGAGGTTTTGACGTGATGATGACCGCACGACGGGAATTAACAGACTTTGAACGCGGAATGTTAGTTGGAGCTAGACGCATGGGTCATGCCATTTCGAAAATCGTTAGGGAATTCAACATTCCCAGATCCACTGTGTCAAGAGTGTGCCGAGAGTATGAAATTTCAGACATAACCATCCCACCGTGGACAGCGCAGGGGTCGACCGCCTGCACTTAACGACCGAGACCGGCGACGTCTGCAAAGAGTCGTAAATTCTAACAGACAAGCAACACTGCGTCAAATAACCGCAGAAATCAATGTGGGACGTACAAGGGACTTGTCTGTTAGAACTGTGCGGAGAAATTTGGTTTTCTTGGGCTATTCCAGCAGAAGACCGACTCGAGTGCCTTTACTGACAGAACGACATCGCTTGCAGCGACTCTCGTGGGCACGTGAGCATATCGGTTGGTCCCTAGATGAATGGAAAACCGTGGCCTGGTCCAATGAGTCACGATTTCAGTTGGTAAGAGCTGATGGTAGGGTTCGAGTGTGGCGCAGACCCCACGAAGCCATGGACCCAAACTGTCAGCAAGGCACTGTTCAAGCTGGTGGTGGCTCCGTAATGGTGTGGGCTGTTTTTTCATGGCATGGACTTGGTCCTCTGGTGCGACTCGACCGAACATTGACTGGAAATGCTTATGTTCAGCTACTTGGAGATCACTTGCAGCCATTCATGGACTTCATGTACCCAAACAATGATGGAATTTTTATGGATGACAATGCGCCATGTCACCGGGCCACAACTGTTCGCGATTGGTTTGAAGAACATTCTGGACAATTCCAACGAATGATCTGGCCACCTAGATCGCCCGACATGAATCCCATCGAGCATTTATGGGACATCATCGAGAGGTCTGTTCGTGCCCAAAACCTGCACCATCAACGCTTTCACAATTATGGACGTCTATCGAGACAGCATGGCTCAATATTCCTGCAGAAGACTTCCAACGACTTGTTGAGTCCATGCCACGTCGAGTTGCTGCACTTCGCCGGGCGAAAGGAGGGCCGACACGATATTAAGAGGTATCCCATGACTTTTGTCACTTCAGTGTATATATCCATCCGTCCATTCATCCATCCATCCATCCGTCCGTCTCTTCTTCTCTCTCTCTCTCTCTATATATATATATATAGAGAGAGAGAGAGAGAGAGAGAGAAATATATATGTATTCAATTATAAACAGTTTCAAAAATCAAAATTATTTTTTTATAAAATTTCGACGTTAATATTTTTAAATAGAATTTCAAAATTATTAAAATTAATTTTCTTCATTCTAACTATCAGAATTGCAGTTTTATAAATGCATATATATATATATAGAGAGAGAGAGAGATATATAGAGAGAGAGAGAGATAGAATTAAATATATATATATAGAGAGAGAGAATTAAATATATATATATATATATATAGAGAGAGAGAGAGAGAGAAACAGATCTATCTATCTATCTCTCTCTCTATATATATATATGCATTTATAAAACTGCAATTCTGATAGTTAGAATGAAGAAAATTAATTTTAATAATTTTGAAATTCTATTTAAAAATATTAACGTGGAAATTTTATAAAAAAATAATTTTGATTCTTGAAACTGTTTATAATTGAATACATATACGCCAAGGCTGTCCTATTAACAATTCGCCTACGGCTCAATGTTATAATGAATACGGCCCAAAATAAAAGTTGTTATAAAATGAATATTTTATTTTTTGAAATGCTTGTAACATTGTGATATATTTTTATTATTTAAAAAGTCATTTTTATATGTTTACAATAACTCTTTAATTTATAAAATTTTATTTATGCAATGCCCCGCTTAATTCTATATGATAATAATGTTATATTTATTTTATTTCTGCTTATATACATCATAAAGCAAGAGATGTGTGTATATATTTCTATCTTAGAAACTGTATCAATTAGAAATTTTTTTAATCACTAAATATTTTTATCACTAATGTAAAATTTTTTTATTTGGTACTTTGTCAAAAATGTAGAAACAATTCGTCTTATTTTTTAATATCTAAATCTTGTGTATTAAATTTCATTTATATTTGGCCATAAGAAAACTTACTAAATTCCCAAAATATTATATTTACTGGAGCCGGCTGTTAAAGTTATCTTTTAATTAAATATAAAGCATAAGTTATAAAAACGTTTATTTTTTTCGAATGTTGGGCACTTTGATTTTAGATCAATTACCACTAGAACATAAAATCTAGCAGATAAAACCTTATTTAGGGTGTATCACGGAAAGGAGATGCTATATTGCATTTATATTTTGTCACCGCAATTTTGAACAAGATATCCCGAGGATGACATCTGGAGGATTTGCATTCATTTAAAGCCCAACGAAAGAACATTCCGTACTACGGATTTGCAGAGCTCAAAGATATGACATATACAATATATATATATAACTTTACGGTACAGCTTTCGAAACCGGCTCCTCTAATTTGAAAAACCTAGGGTACGAATATTAAAACAAATCAATACTCACCAGGCATGAGCATTAAATAATCAATAAAAAGGAACCATTAATTATTCATTTATTTTGGGTTAAAATAGAACCAAATGCTGAAACATGTGTTAAATCAATATAATACCTCACATCAAATTCTTTATATACTTATTATTGTTTTATATATATTTTTATTTTCCGATTACATTGTTTTTATACATATATAAATGAAATAAAATGTAAGTAACTTTCAAGGTTTTGTGTGCGAGCGAACTAAGTCAAGTAAATATTTGCTGTACGCCAGCACTTTCAGCGATTAAAGCTGGGGTAGCCATACAAATTCGCGCTAACATTTGTCTGTCCTAAGAGCTGATAATGAAGTAAAAGGCCTTCAAAAAGTTCAGTCAGTTGCCCTTTAGTTTTGAAATGTTGTACCAGCATTCAGTAATACAAAAACCAAAACTAACTTCAAATTACTAAAACGCTAGATCATCAGATTCTTTTCACTCGTAAAAATTAGAAGGGATCTTTTATCTCTAGTGAACACATTCAAAATAAGGGTAAATAATATCTTAATAACTTCAAAAAGATATTTCTACTCTTTCATAAGAAAAATAACTCTCAGTTTCACAACGAACACATCTTATTAACATCAATTTTACATTATACGGGAAATTCCCGTTAACAATGAAAGTAGAAGTAGTATTTTGGACAGGAAACTCCGGAGTTGAGTTGTATACAATTTCGCTCGAGTACGCGACACGAAATAAAAATTTTGAAGGAACATTTTTTTATAGCATTTTTTTAGGAATGAGCCCCAGACCATTGTTAGTTACCTAATTTGTAGCATTCTTTCCATATAAATACAAACATTTAAAAATCAAGTAAACAGTAGAATACAAACTTTGTAACAAAATTTCATGAAACTGATCGAATCGAATTCATTTTATACAATTTACAAACATGCAAGACTTATTTTTCTATTTTAAAAATGACAATTCCTCAAAGTTTGGGTAATCAGAATAAGAAAATAGTTGTTGCATAGCTGTTCGCGTCTACCTTTATTTCTCTCAATGGAAAAATTAAACATTTAAGTCGCATTTATTGATACTAATTTTAAATATTATGTTTATTATACTATATTTAAACGTTACATCTACTTTAAAACTATATAATTATTTTTTACTGTAATTTTTCTGGCCTTTTTTCCCCTCAGGGCTTGCGCACTAGTGCAATATTTCCTCTTCTGGCGGCACCTTGTTAGTTTCAGTTTCGTATTGAAGAGGGAAACACGACTTGGTTATGTTTCTGTCAAAATTGTTGTTAGCAAATGTGTAGATGATCAACCAATGTTTGCAAAACTTCATTGTTAATGATTTTAGGCGATAATTAATTTTAAAAAATTTTCAACTGTGAAATGCCAACTGAAAAGCATATAATTTATTTCTCCTAATGTTTCATCTGACAGGTCGTCTTTCGATTTAGATTTGTGTTGGTGATTTTGAACCACACGAACATTTTTCTCGTGGATTTTATAAGAAATTATTATAATATACAAAACAGTTTCGGGTACAACAAAGAAAGTTGTAAATTTAAATTATCATTCATTGTGGATTTTATTTATGACTAAAGTATTGAAAATATTTTGAGCGGTAAGCTAATAAAGTTTTTAGAATGTTAATTTTTTTAAACTTTTAATATGATGCTAATTAATATGTTGATTTATTAAATGACCAACATTTGTATTTGGAAGTTCAAGTAGATCTTTTAACATATAAATTTCAAAACTAATCGTAAAGAATACAATTATTATTATTATTATTATTTCGTTTGTACTGCGATTTGTCTCTCTTAAAATCTGCATGTTGGGGGAAAAAATGCATTAAAATATTTTTTAATACATGAAATCACTAAATCGAAAAATGTTGTAAACATTGATCGTTAGATTTGAAAATATCTACTAATTTAAATATTAGTATAGACAAAATAAGAAATATATTTTTTTGTTTTCATTTCAATTCTTAAAACTGAGCTGTCTACATGCACAGCTACAAAACTTCTATGTAATTTTGAGTGTCTGCTTAATTTTTTTAAAATGCATTGTGAAAATTTCATAAAGTTCTGATTGCTAGATAAGTATAAGTTTTTCTTTCAATTTGAATTATTTGTGCCTAAATTGTAATTTCTTTGCATTTTTAAACATTTATGTTCAAAAACAATTAAGAACTAATACAATGATTAATTGGATGTAAATTATGCTACTAACAATTCTTGAATAGTTAATATATCATTGTATAATAATATAATATAATCATTATATAATAATTAAACTTATTGAAAGGGTGAATACTATTCAGCTGAAATGAATGGAAAATTATAAAATGGTACTTCATGTTGCCAAGACCATTTGAACAACAATATTATTAAACAGCTTGTTAGTCCTGTTGTTATTCCCCTCGTTAATGAAAAATTGAAAGAACAAGAAAGAAAATTAAAAATAGAAAGTAAAGTGGATAGAACCACTTATATCTAATTCATTATTACAACTACAAAAAACAGAGTGGCTGTTAAACTTCCTTGCCTTAGAGAACACTTTTAGGTACTTGTTCATTACAACTGAACTGATTGCATCATGATTTTGTTTGGCATTATGAAATGATTTTCAAGTGATGTAATCATGTCTTAACATTCTTTGCTAATAGATGCTTATTGTTCATTTATACCAAATTTGTAAGCATTTTTAGTGTTGTTTATTCTTTCGTTTCAATCAAAATTATCTGAAAGAACATTGCAATATTGAATTGACATAACTAAAAGGTTTGGCAAGTGTTGTAAAAATTGGAACTTGCCAGCCAAAGAGCAATATCAATATTTGAAGTGAAAAATATTCTTACATTTGAATGTTTATGTAAAAATGGACACATGATGAATATTTATTTTGGCAAAACTACATGATGAAGATCCAATTATTAAACATTGTAGAGAATGTATAGATGTTTGTGAAAAATTTAGTTTCAAGGTAAAAATATCATTTTGAGAATTATATGTTGGTGTTGTAGAGTTGGTATTGATACTTTCTTTCTATATATTTCCAACTGTAATTTGAAGCATTATCAAAGAGTGTTGTAACCTGTCAGGTTCTGTTAAAATGAACAAGTTGGTGATAACAGTGTAAATTTTTTTAACCAAATCATTATTCCTAAGACTTGACTTCAATTGAATTTGTAAAGACAATCTAACTATAAAGTGAGAATGTCCCTCCTTTGGACTTGAAAATGAATGAAGGGAGGAAGTTGTGAACTCTCTGATTCACCCTTGGGTGTGTACCTTTGAAATTGTGATGATACAACTTACCCACATTGTTTCCAAAACTGTAAAGATGTAAGTAAAAGTAACTGTTCTGGCTCTAGGTACAGAGATGTGTGATATTATAACAATAGTATAAAAAATGATGAAACATTAATTATTATTAGTTTAATTTACAAAGAGAGATCATGAACTGTCCATCACCAATTTGATTAAAATTCATACAGTGTACTGGTCATGGCATGGATCCTAACTGATCTAAGTAGTAGGACCCACCTTTCAGTAATTTTTGGGAAAATTCAGTTAAAAAATTTAAATAGTTTTATCACTGTTGTCAAGCAATTTAATGGTGCAGTGGTTAGCATCACCAGCCAACACTCTGAAGTTACTAATTCTATTCTCTTGTGCTGTTCTTTTTTTTTCTTCTTCCATTTTAATTTCTTGCATTGCACTCTTTATAAGTCATACAGCAAAATTAATATTTTTTATGACAACATATGTATCTTAATCTATTGCATGAAAAGGTGTACTTTTCTTTAAAAATATTACCTTTTTTTATTGTTGTTGGATGCCAATTTTTCCAAATACATGCATTTTTTATACATATCAAGTATAGCAATAGAATACAAGAAATAGGGTAATTTATTTTTGAGATTGCAGGAAAATAAAATACACATGTATTTGATATATTGGTTGTTAAATTTATGATTTTTAGTTATACAGGATTATATTTAATTTCTGTTTGTGAAGTGTTATAAGCAGAAAAGTAGTGTAAGAGCAGGTTGATATCTATAGTAAAAACGAGAAAATTAATATGTTTCATGGTATCTAGAACTGTTTATAACAGCTTGTGTTTGTATTAGCAAAGAATTTTGAGTACACCTGCTGGGAAATAAATTTTTTCCACATTTATGAAAATTGTTCACTTTATTCTTCTTCCCTCACTCAAAATAAGGCTCATCAACTTTCTCAGTTGGCATTTATATATTGCTTAGCTCAATTTTTTTTTTCTCTGTTCATGTTCTTGTAACTTAAGTTTGTCAATTCTACAGTTACTCACAAGTAAACCATTCTAGAGGGAATTCTATTCATATTGAGATTCTTTACCTATTTCAAATATATTTTTTTGTTCTTGTAAAATGAAATTATTGTATTTCAATTACTATAATGGTGAATATTTCTTCATAAACAATCATATATGAAAAAACATAAGTAATGGTAAAATGTTAATGTTTAACAAGGCCTTTCATAAGATAAAATAAAAAAATATATAAGAATTTAAGATATATATTCATTCTTAAACAGGACATGGCTGAAGGAGGAATGGCGTCCCATTGGGAAGAACCACTGCCAAAGATCAAACCTGGAAGAGGATTGCTTAAAGGAAGGATTGTTAAAGGAAGGTTTAAAATTGTAAGTACTTCATTAGTTTTTTAAATAAGCTGTGATATCTTTACCAGTTACCTATTTTTACAGCTGAAGTTTCATATATTTTTTTATGCTCTTTTGTATGTAATAAAAGCTTAATTTATATTCGTAATTTAAAAAGTAAAAATTGTATATGAACTGGGAAATCCATTTTGAAAGATGTTCAGACAGCTGCAAATATTAAATTCCAAGTTAAATACTTAGTTCAAATCATATACAGAATATTTTATGATCAAGTAGTACTAATTTATGTAATTCAATAAAATTTTTCTTTTTACTTCAAAAGTTATCACGAATCTCTTTGAATTTATCTGTAAAATTGTAGCTGTATCATATGCTACTGTAAAAATCAATTAAACAGGCTGTAAACTCATTAGAAATCTTAATATGATAATAAAAAAATGTCTTTCTCTAGAATTTACTCAAATGTATTTAGAACAAATACTAAATTGCTCAGGTTTTTTTTGTATTTATTAAATTGATATTGGTACCATACCATTGGCTGATTGGATAGCTATGCCATTGATTAATTTTACTTTTTGTGTGTGTGTGTGTGTGTGTATGCAGTAATAGTCATGAGGTCATTTTAATAAATTTAACTCTTATGATTAATATTTTAAATAGAAGGATTTACTCTGAGTAAAAATGTTTTTTTAATAGAATCCATTTTAAAAATGCACTGACTTATATATTCCATTATTGTTAGATTTCCATTACTATCATTTTCTTTTTGTTGTTCTAAACTATTAGAAATTTTCAAAAGTTAAATATAGAAAATTTGGGCTCAAAGAAAATTACAAACTTATGTAGCAATGAAAATAATTTTTTTATTTTTCATTTCCTAATCAAAATGTTTTTTTTTTTTTTTTTTAATTTCTTACAATAACTATTTTCTGTTTGGACAATATAAAAGTTCAACTTATTATCCATATGTTATATCTTAGCTGATTAGATCTAAACCTCTTTGTCAAAGTTGTATGTCTATGAAACTAAAATTCTCGAAATACTGCCCGAGTAAGATGTAATTGCATAATTAAATAATCATCTTCAATTTTTATCTATTTGTGTAATGATGATGAATTGTATCGCACCAAATCAATAAATATTTTCTTCTCAGTAAAATAAGTAAATAATTCATCATTATAAAATTTAATTATAAAAATATTTTGAAAGGAACCATCTCTTAACTGAGGGGACAAATTTTAACTCTATTTTGTTTAATACTAATTACTACTATACTAATTATTATTAATATTTTCAATTGATTACTCATTTAAATTAATTGAAAAATTTTGTGTATAATATTTCATATATTAATTTCTTAACCGTTAAATTAGTTTTAAAAAAATGTTTGATGCAGCTTAGTCAAAATTGACTGTTGTATCTCTAAATTTTGTTTACTACTAATAAATTTTACACTTTACGTAATATTTATTAAAACTTTACCAAGATATAGAACTGTGAGAAAATTGTAGAAACTTTTGCGAAAAGAAATGCATAATATTCATACATTATAGTAGGGAATGGCTGAATCCGAACCTTGCACTATAAAAAAAAAAAAAATAAAAACCTCAAATATTATAGCAACTTCTCTTTTATTCGGCATTCCATAGTTCGACACATTCTATATACTGGCGCTAATCGAAACTTCTCTTTCATATGGATGTGGGTTTTTGATGGCCGGTGAATGGCGACACAATGGTCTCATTCGTCAGATATTTATATTGTCTTCACGGATTCAGATTGTATGCTAACATATTAACTATATACATGTATTAATCATTTAATTTTTTTATGTAGAATGCTTTTTATTATTAATATTTCCCATAAAACTATATTGGCGTTTGATAATCAGGCAAAATCTCTAATCCGGCATGGTAATGGTCCCGAATGTGCCTGTTTAAAGGGAGCTTATTGCACTATGATTTTTAATCCTTACAAATTTAACATTGCTTGATTATTATTTCTATTAAAAGAGATTTAATGGAATTAATGACTTATCTGGATATAATAATTTCTTAACTGAGAACCATGAACCACATTTAGTCTTGACAGTATATAAGAAATGTCTTTTGTCATGGTTGATGTATATGTTTTTCTATAAATCATGTTTTAGTCTAATTAATTTTTTTTTTTTTTTATCAGGAAGAAAGAATTGGAACTGGAGGTTTTATGATGTTTATAGCTGTATAGACATTCGTACTTTAAGGCCATATGCAATGAAAGTAGTGTCAAATATACAGCCAGCTAATCCAGATGTTCACTATCTAAATATTGAAGCTTCAGTTTTGAAAGATGTACGAGGCGAGTATATAATTTACAATTTTTTCTGCATTCCACTATAATATAACTCAAGAAATTACTTATAAAAATCTTTATCATTCTTGTTAATAGAATTTTTTAATATTATTGTTTCATGATTTGAAAGATACATTGTGTTGTAATTTTCATGCTATTTTTTTTACACAAATTAAATGTATTTAGAAGTGATAGATATTACTGCACCTTTAAGTAATATAAATTTTCTTGAAATTCTATTTTGTATGGCCAATGTTGCTTGTAAGAGGAATCCAGTGTACAACAATTTCTGTTGCCACTCTGTGAACAGATGAAAAAAAATATTTCTCCCCTGCTATTACATCTCATTGTGAACGAGCTTCTAGAGCAGTGTTTCTGAAAAGAGCAGATACAAATTGATTAAAAAAGTATCAAAGTTTAACTTTGGTTCCTTACAAATAAAAATTAAACTAGTAAATCAATTTAAAAATAATAATAATAAAATGAAAACATTGTTAATTAGAACAAGCATGTTAAAATATAAATTTTAAAAATATTGACACTCTCTCAGTAGTTATAAAAACTATGCCAAAAACAGGATTAATTATTCAGAAGCTCAGTAACAACCATATTTTCGTACAAAAATGATGTACACATGTATTTTAAAACTTTTATTTTTATATTTGAAAATATTTTATGAATCTAATTTTTAAGGAATTACTTTTTTTAAAAATTTTGGATCCCTTTTACAGCTTATAATAAGGGATTTGATGAACAAAGATTAAAGATAAAAAAATTTTGCAACAATGTTTTTACAAGAGAATGATTTCTTTTTGTTTAGATTTTAGTACATTTAATTTCATGTTTATAAGCCACATAAAAAAACTGGCACAATTTATTGGTATCTATTATAGGTGCTATATTCAGTATACAAACTATGGTCTTTTTTCCCCTGGAAATATTGGTAAACATTAATTTCTAAATATAAACAGTCTAAGAAAACTGTCCTTCCAAAGATAACTAATAGAATTTCTGCATTGATTAATTTGTTGGTTTTCTAATTTCTAATAGATGTAAACATCCCAAGTTGGATGTATTTTTTTTTTTTTTAATTTGATCCTTTTTAAAATCAGAAAATTTGAAATTTTCTATAATTTTTTTTTTTTAAATGATACTTGTAATTTGTTACAGAGTCTTTCGTTTATTTTATTATTTAATTGTGTTTTCATGGGAAAGATTTAGTAAATACTTAATCACAGTATTTTTTTATGGAAGTATTAGCAAACTGGCTAGTATTAGTACAAGCAAATAAAAAATAAATGAAAGGCTAAATATAAATTATTAAAATAATTTTTAAAAAACTATAGAAAATTTTCAAATTTTGAATAATGATATAGCTTTTATATGATTATCTCCTTTTTGAACTGCACAAGGTGTTACTTTTAAAATATTTTGGCATTAAAACAGTCTTTTAAGTTTGAAATATATTACTCAAGTTTAAAAATATGACCATCTACTTTTGTATCTGGAATAAATAAGAACAAAAAAAAAGGTTTAAGAAATCAATTCTACATATGCAGATCATCTGTGCTTATATGCAGATTTCTGATAGGAAATTATGGTTGTTAAAATTCAAATACAGAAATTTCCAAAGAGCAGAAAAATTTTTTATGTTATGTTTATATATATATAATTCATTAATCGTAATAGATCTAAGAGCAGACTCATTCATCCAGTTAGCTGAATTTGCACTTAGATTCTGAAGGCCAAAGTAACCTTGTAAATATATATATATATATATTTCTAATGCGGCAGGGAAACAGACCGGGATCTTTATGCCATAAGGGCTGCACCGACGTTACTCACTTTGCACTACCCAGAGGGCGCGTGTAACGTGAAGATAAGCCACGGAGTAACAATGCCCCCGCAACGCTCTATGATCCTATTAGGACCGGGACCTACAGTTTAAAGTGGATTCCGAACCACTACAAACAAAATATTTGAACTATACCTGTGGTACCGAGCACCAGAGCGCTAGCCACTCGGCCATCAGGCCTCACCTTGTAAACATATGAACTTGCAGCTTATGTACAGTTCATAATACCTTTACAAAAGGTATTACTGTATTAAACTGTAATATGGAGAGTTTTGTCCTTTCCATTTTTCATTAGTTTAAATCAGGGATGGCCAATCCAAATGATCTTGCAGGCCACTTTGGAAATGCATCATAACTCCGCAGGCCACATATAAAATTATATATCCCCATATTAGATTTAGACCCACTATAGACATTTTTTGGAGTGAAAAATTGAAACATAATGAGTTATTATTATTGTGTTTACTATTATGTTACATGTAAACATAGATAATATAATAATACTGATACTAAATGCACATTGTAAAGAAATATATAAAACTAAAAATGAAATAATAAAAAAAATATACATAAATAATGAAATCATTTAAAAATATTTATTTTACTAGTGCAATATTTGTTTCTCCAAGTCTTTCACTTAGCTTTTGCAAATCAATGTGCATGTATCACTAGTTCACATAATATAATTTAATTATTCTGCGTACTCATAACTGTAAACTCATAAATAAAACAAGCAATATCTGCCATATATTATCAAGAATATTATTTTAAAAATCAAAGTTAATTTTTTGTCATAATTTCAACAGTTAATTTTTAAATATATGGATGCACACATAATGCATTTTTTAATACATTCGTTTTCACTACTTTGGCCATTATAAAATAAATATATTTGGTAAAAGTGTAATAAAACTCATGGGCTGTGGGTTGGCCACCCTGGTTTAAACTTTCACCTGCAAAAAGGAAAGATATAAAGAATTGCATCTTAAAGATATTATTGATCATTTGTTTATGTGGCATATTGAAAATAGATGACTGACTTTGGGTCCAGCATGTGAAAGAATATTTGAACAACAGAATGTTTTAAAGAAATATATTTTAGAATTTTTATCAAAATCAAACTTCAAACCCGTGATAAGTACAACAGCATTTGCAGCTTTTAAAAAATCAGACATCTATTGTAGCTCAATTTATATGTCCAATATTTTCTCAACCTGTCTAACCATCTTTCCAAAAGAAGCTCCTCTTGTTCACTTTATGATAAGTAAAATATACTCTAAGAAACTTTAAGTTTTAGAAACCAGAAAGTATTAGTCAAAACGAAGGATTGTCTCTCTCAAACATTGCAATGCAAACAATTGGATTTCTCTCAGAATTGATGTTGGTGCTGCAGTTTCAAATATTCTTAAGTAACCTGACAATAACGACTTTCTATATTGCAATAATAGACTTTCTGTATTGCATACAATAAAAATTATCCTTTTCCCGAGAGATAAAAGATATATATTTTAATAAAAAGACATTAAAGCTAAGGATGCTATCTGTCACATTGGAGAACAAATGATTCAGTTCATCAAAAAATGACATGGACTGCAATAATCTTAAGTACTAGTATATAATGTTTATGTGCAAAGATTTCTCCAAGGAAATATGAGATTATAGGAATATTGGCTCTGCTGTTGCTAATAGGAAAGATGGTCTTGGGGCAATGAAATACCTCAATTTAACCAAATTGACTAATTCATGCATGAGTATTTCTCATGCCAATTCAATTCTGAAAGTGTTTCTCAATCAATAACCACGCTATTAATGCAAGGAGGCTCAACAGTTTAAGTCTGTTAACAATAAAGCTTTAAGTCTGCAAAAACTACTTAAAAAATTACCCATCTATATCCCAAATTAGTAATGAAAGTAATACAAAACAAGTAATGAAAGACTTTGTGAAAAGCCAGAGCAGAATATTCATCACATTTAGACAACACAGAGAAGATAGAAAACTGGAATAGGAGTCAGAAGATAACTTTTTTTTTGAGAGAATGGTTAAAAATAAGATTTGGGTGAGAAGCTATCAACTCTATCTCTCAGTGACGAGAAACTTCTGAAAAAACAAGACTGCCATTTGTTGCTGAATGAAGCAATAATAATAAAAAAAAAAAAAAAAAATTGAAGAGGCTAAAAAAGAAAATTACTTAAATGCTGTAAAAGTTAGCTAGTTACTGATAAGTAAGTTATGTATCAAAAGAAGAATCCTTAAATACTTAATAAAATCAATAAGGGTTTTGCGTTTTCTTAATAACGTTTAAGGATAATTTTTAAATTGGGTGCAACTAAGGAAGTTATTGTTTAAATAAATTAAAGAGAAAATTGTATCTCGGTCTGTAATTCCTTTTATATTTTCTTATTTATACACTATGTTATAATCTATTTCTATTGAGTATGAACAAGCTAAAGAAACCCATGAAAATCTTTATTTGCAAAAAATGTTTTAATACCATTGCTTTTCCTAGTAAAAGTAGTTTGAAACAAAAGTTAAAAGTAAGTGAAACTTGGTCATTGTATATATCAGTAAACGAATAGTTGTTAAAAAATATATGTTAAAAGTATTCATAACCTCTTAATTTTATTTTTATAGATAATTATAGGTTTTAAGCACAAAATAATCTTCCTATAAGTGAAATTGTTTTCCTGAACTTTTCTTAAAAGGGTACCATGAAATTTTATTCAGGGCTTGTACTATTACTACTGTACTTATGAGAATTTTTATCTGACTAGCTATTAAAAAGATTTCAATTTGTCAGAAAATGTTTAGAACTCATTTCATTCAGAATTAAATAATTCAAATTTTGAATTTTTCTGATATCTTTGAAATTGGTTTTTTACATTTTAAATAGATATTTTTACTTTATCTTCTTTTTGTTTGTATGTATTTCTATGAAATATAATATTTTTTTCTGCTTGCAACTTTATTTGATGTAAATGTTTTTGCAGAAAAATAGCTGTAATTATGTTTTTTAGAAATTATATATAATCACTTTAATGGGCATTAAATTTTTTTCAGGCGAAGCACATTTCCCTCGCTTTTATTCTCATGGGAGAACTGACACTCATGATTACCTAGTAATGGAGTTACTTGGTATGAATCTACGAGATTTAAAAAGAAGCAACCAAATAAAAAATTTGAAATTTTGGATGTGCTTCATATGGGCAAAATGATGCTCAAATCAATAGAGTCTCTTCATCAAGCTGGTTACTTACATAGGGACATTAAACCTGTGAGTTGACAAAAATATTTTATAAAAATTTTATTATTTTTTTCTTAATTTAAAAATCTGATTCTAAATCATTGGAATATGGATCATATATATATTACAATTGTGATGAATGAAATGTTTACAAATGCTTTTTTTATTTTATAGAAAATAGTTAAAATATGACTGTAAAATGAGTGAATTTTATTATTTTAATTTGCAATGCATTCAATGAAATGTTTGTAATGTTGACTGACTTTCTCTATATGAAAATGTGTTAACCACCCATTTCCAAATTGTTATGTAAAGCTCCAATTAATAATTATAAATGACTTTAATTCAACTGAAGCTTTTGACATTATGGCAGATTTAAAGAATGTAAAATTCAATATGAAAAATTTTCTGTTCAGTGGTTATTTAAAATTCAGTTTTATTTATTCCTGAACAAATGTTTCCTTATCTTTATATTGGGTTGATATTAAATGCATTTTCATTTTATGAGTAGTAATTAGTACAGTTGAATCAATATTTTGATATGTTTTATTGCAATTTAGTTATTTGGATATTTTGTCCATTTTGTCTCAACAAAATACCTAGAAAAATTTTTTAAATAATTGATATTAAGGGAAATTAATTTGGATTTTGTGGTTTAAAAAAATGAGACTAAAAGATTTTTTAAATACAATTCTTTTCTACTTTTAAGTGTACAATTTGCTAACATATTGATTAAACAGGATTTTTTTTTAATTTTGCATGAATTTATACATTAGTGTAGTGATATTAGATGTGATATTACTTTCAGTATTATACATTCTAAGTATAAAATTACTTTTCTCTTAACTCTCATTGTAATATTTTTTAATTATTAATTACCAATTAAATAGTTTTAGTGATTATTAAAAATTTTATAACTTATTTACAAGTTGATATGAAAAATATAATTGTATTTTAAATTAAATGTTTTCTCTTTTAATTTTGTAAGCAAAATTTCACTATTGGCACTGAGAGAAATGCCAAGAAAGTGTATCTGATAGATTTTGGATTATCGAAACGCTATGTTTCTGAATGTGGAGACTTAATTCCTTCTCGAACAAAAGTTCCCTTTAAAGGCACAATTCGATATGCATCTGCTCATGTATTGTCTATGAAAGTTAGTATCTTTTTTCCCTTTTATAATATATTTTGATACTATGCATTCTGGATACCAACAGGTATATTCAGCGCCTTTTAGGAAAATTTACTAAATATTAATGCATGTGTGAAGAATTTAATTTTATTGCAGTTTAAAATTTTTGATTTTAGTTTGATTCAAAAGCTAAAAATACTGTTTAATTTGGTATATTTATTAGATTATGCATATAAAAAGTTTTTCCATAATTATTTTGATATTTTAATGAAATAATAGACATTTTGTCATGTACTATTATGTACCTACATTTTTAATGTTTTGGAATTTATTGAATATATATACTACATGAACTTTGTTACATATTTTATTTTTCTTTACATATTTTTGAGAAATTTTTAATCTCATTTTATTATTTTCATATATTGTTGAAAATAAAGCCGTTCTTTTAAGTATGCCTATTGCTATCTTAGTCTGAAAATTTTTTAAAATCTTTTATTGCTGGGATTTTTATGTAAATTAATCATTGACAATTTATTTTAGGATGCAGGCAGGCGTGATGATTTAATTTCTCTCTTGTACACTCTAATTGAGCTTACCATGATCGAACTTCCTTGGAAAAATGTTCATGGGTGCCAAGAGGCAAGTTTATTTTTAAGAATTTTGCATTTGAAATTCTATCTATTTTCGTAGCAAAATTTTGTAGTTTTTTTTCATGCTGCTTTTTAACTTATAGCTAAGGTTTTTATTATTATTTTTTTATTTGCTTGTGTTATTATGATTCTATTTTAATATAAATTTCTGTTTCTCTTAATAGAACATATGTTATAATTTATGGTTTTATATGAGAAGCTTTTCATGTATTCTTGGATTTATAATTAATCAATTGATCATAATTTTTCTGGAAACATCTGATTTCTCATTTGATGGATTTAGAACAAAGTTAATTATTTTGTAAACTTAAGCATCACATTGCACTCGATTCTTGAAGCCTAATGTCCTCTTTCTGTTTGATTAAGTTAAGTGAGAGTTTATTAGATCCCCATATTATGATACCTAGATTATTATCCTATGATCCCCAGATATTATATGCTGAAAATCATTAACATTTTGCAGTGCAGATTATAGATAGCTGCATAAAATTTTTTCCCAGATGTGTATCATAAAGTACAATTCTTATAAAACAGCCATTTAAAAATCCTTTTGCCAAAGAATAGAAATACACTCGTGGCGATTAAAATTGCTACACCAGGAAGAAATGCAGATAACAAAATGATATTTATTAGAAAAATATATTGTACTGGAAATAACAAGTGATTAAATTTTCAAGAAATTTGGGTACATAGATCCTGAGAAATCAATATACAGAACAACCACCTCTGGCAGTAATAACAGCACTTATACGCCTGGGCATTGAGTCAAACAGGGGTTGGATGGCATGTACAGGTACAGATGCCTATGCAACTTCAACAACCATGGACCAGACGTTTTCTATGGACGAGCGGTCTGGTGAACATGCAGGTCAGGGCAACATCCGAACATTTTCCGTATCAAGAAAGGTATGTACAATACCAGCAATATGTGGTCGTGTATTATCCTGCTGAAACGTAGGGTTTCGCAGAGCTCGAATAAAGAGTAGAACCACGGATTGTAACACACCAGAAATGTAGCGTGCGTGCTTGGGCCAGATTTGCAATAAGTAGATTTTTTATACTGGTCAACATTTTCATCTCTATATCGATCTCGTTAAGATGTTTACATCGCTAGTGTAAAAACAGAACTTTATTGATCTAGTATATATTGAAGAACAGGAGTGACTTGCCTTCATATTATACAAAATTTATTTTTCCGGCTTAAATATAACGATGCTACAGATTATAGGCAGGAAATTTCGATCAGATAACCTGATGTAAGTAATACTAATGTTTAAAAGAATCTTCATTTTGAGAAAGGGCATTAAACTTTTGATGTTTTTCCTTCTCTGATGTGAATAAACAGCATTAGTGAAATAAAATTTATTTTGGAACAGTTGCAAAAAATAATTTAAAACAAAGCTTTTTGTCATCAGTTAAAGCAATATTGGGGCTTTTATTTTTAGTTGATATTTCCCTTATAGCATCAACTATTTTTGTAAATTTTAAATACTAATTTGTGACATTCTATTATATTTATACCATTTTATATTTGTTGGAGATTGTTCATAAGTGAATGTTTGAACTGAGTGTTATTGAATGTTGAGGCGGCTTTAGTTTTTAAAAACTCCATAAATGTTCAGTTGAGTGGAAGTCTGAAAATTCTGCAGGCCAGTCTAAAATGACATTATTGTCATCATAAATCATATTCATTACGTGTTTAGCTCTTACTTTCAAATTTATAATAAATTGAAGAATCATTAAAAAAATTTAACATCAGAAGAGTTTAAATGTTTGCTTTTATATTTAATTATAACTGGATTATGTCTTATGTTACTTTTAATCAGCATCTGAATGTTTCTTTTTACAAAAACTGGCGTATCATATTATTTTTTAAATAAAAATTATGTGGTTGTAAAATGGACCATTAAAGAAACGCAGGCTATTATCTATGCATCCATGTCTTAGATTACTTTTTTTTTACATTATACTGTAATAGAAATTACATATTATATGTTACCTATTTTATTAATTTTACTTAAAATGCATCAGTTATACCAACATTCAAAAATCGCTGAGAAAATTACTGTTATTTTAAGAGACTTGTTATGTTACTAAAAACTTTAACATATCTTTGAAACATTGTTATTCTGTGAAAAAATCAATACCTGAAAATTTGATTTATAAGGAAATAGAATTTTGTACCAATTTTCCTACTTTAAAAGTGCTTAAGAGCTAGTATTCATTTTAACCCTAAATGCTTGCTTTTCATAGAGAGCTGCCATTTCCTTGTCTTTTAGTCTTTTCTGATCAATAAATTCTCATTTTTACAATTTTTTGTTACCATTCTTTTTATTTAAAAAATATATTGTTAGGGGCTTAGTTTGATATATATATATATAAAGAATCTTATTTTTCTAAATACAAAGAAGATATTTTTCTTAGTATATTTTTTAACCTCAGATATTTCCTTCTGATATAAGAAATAAAATACATAAGTGTTAAATTGACATTAAATTCTTGAAATTTTTCAAACAAAAGCTGTAACTTCTAAAATTATGTAATATTTAATAAATTATGATCATGAATTTTTCATAAAACCAAGTTATTTTGCAATTTAAAATGAAGTTTGTTCTATAAAATAGTCAAGAAAAAAGAAATTAAATCCAAATTTTTATTGTATTTGCAAATTATAAGATTATAAAAATTAGTTTTAAAATCTTTACAGGAAAGTCCTTACGGTTTTTGCAAATATAATCAAAAGGAGTTTTAAGATTTTTCCCTCTCTGTGTAAAAAATTATTTCAAAACTAACAGAAAGAGGGCATTCACACATCATGCTGTGACGTTTTATCCAAATCAGGCTAGCAAAAATACTTGGCTGAAAGTGGATTCATCATTCGAGTGTTGGTGGTAAAACTTTTCTACAAGTATGGTAGGTCGCGATTATTTTATTACAAAAGTTTCATATAGGCTTTTTTACACCCTCCATCCTTTCTCTATTTCGTTGCATGAGATGCTGAATTTAGTACGACCTTTTGAGGAAAACAGGTAGTTTGGATGATCGTCCACAAAGTGGTAGACCATCTTTGGTATGGACCATGTCCATGTTGTAAAAAAGTGTCATGCAAGAATTGGCAACCGAGACATCAATGAGGAGTAGCAGTGCTAGTGAAGCTGGGAGAAAAATTTGGATTCCGGAATCGTCGATTCTGATGTATTCTACATGGAATCTTGGATCTTTATCCATTCAAGAGGCAGGCTCTTCACCAGTTATTACTTCCAGATATAGATGAAAGACTAAACTTTGCTACATGGGCACTGGTACAAATGGTTGCTGAATATTATTTGTTCATGCAAAATTTTCCTAATTTTCATTCCCTATGTTGGCAGTTATAGTGGTGTTGTGGAGAATGCTGCATACCTGCCATTTTGTTGAGGGCCCCCACTTCTGGAAACACGATTTTGGGGTGACATCATGACCAAACAGCAAACATTCTTTGTGCTCATTTCTGTCATAATAAATATGTCACACAGATTTCTATGCTTGCTGTTAGTTAATGGTGCAGACTGTACCAGACAAAATATTTCAACATGACATTGCCCCACTTAACAGCATTATTTACCTGTCTGAGTTAACATCTTTTCTTCATTTTTTATCCGGCAGTCTTGCTAGATCTCTCTTTCATTGAACACATGCAAGACCTGGTTGGGCTTAAGATGAGCTGGTTATCACTTGCTTGTACTGGTGATAGGAGCATGGAAGGGGCATTACTTGTTAAGGGATGACTTAGGCAATTGTTAATCATCTCGTTGACTCTTTAGAGCAAATAAAGGTTTAACTAAGGGCATATATTTTTGCTGAATAAACAGGTATCAATTGTGTATCATTTCTTTCAATCAATTGCATATCTGTGTTACCTTTACTGGTTCTACAAGTTTTATGTAGCTAAGTGCATTTCTTTATATTGTTGATATTTTACTTCTGAGAAATGTATAGTTCTGTTTTTGACTGGCATTACTGTGATATCTTTGCTAGAAATTAATATTATCATTCAAGTTTGATTAATGATAGCTTTACATAAAAAAAATTACCAATTATCTTAGTAATCTGAGCAGATTTTTATGACATGCTAGATTTTATTATTTCATGAAGTTGAAGGCAAACGATTTTTTCATTTTATTTAAGTAATTCAATCTTCTTTAAAATAACTTGTTTTTTTATTACACATGCTTGGATTATTTTGGCTATTAAAATAGTTATAATATATAGGATTATGAAGTATAAAAGATTTGGCATATCAATTCAATTAGGTGTAAAGTTATAAGCAAAAGGAAGATCTAATCATGAAACATGGCCCAAAAAAAAAAAAAATGCTAGGAAACAAACTCTAAAGAATACAACTTATTCAAGTTTGGAAACTTTATCCAAATATATTTAGGAGAAGCTTGATTATCAAAGTATATATATAGCATAGCTACCAACTTTGGGTAAGGAAAAATTCGGGTGTCTTTTGGTATTGGGATTTTACAAAATAAGCACATCTACACTAAAAATAAACAAATTATAAGGAGCAAAATAAAAGTAAAAAATTGCTTCAGCACTAGCTACATGCAAATTTCAATTATAAAACGAAGTAAAGAGGCATTCAACACGAATAACGCTATTGTCGTTAACACTAGTGCTAAATAAAGCATTTATTATTTTCTTTAACTTATCATGTTCCATTGATATTTTGCTAACTTGGTATGAGTAATTATATCTCCTCTTCCTTTATGTGCTATATTAATGTCGGTACCACAATCCGTACAAAAAGCTAAGGAACTACCTTTCTTAGACTTAATTATATAAGAAAATTTCTTTGCATAACTCTCACTGAGATTAAAATAACTAACTAAATTTAACACTGAGTAAGATTTGTGATTTAGCACCCATTATTAAAAATAAAATCACGCCCGCATCACAGAATAGCAATCGATCCTAAGCAAAACCCATTCTAATGAAAGAGCTAATTTCGGGAAGGTGTTTGTTTCTAGGTGGGAAAACGATCGCCACTTTTTTTTTTTCTGCCTCACACGAACCATAACTCATTTCCGAAATTACTTGCCTTCTGTTGTAAACTATCATTGTTGTTTTTATTTTTCATTTACGATGAGATTATTTTACTACTTCATTGGTAGTGATTTTATTTGAAATTCTCTAATTTTTTGTACAAAAATCCGTTTTCAATGGAATTTCCTTTTATTTGATATATTCAGGAAATTTATATACAATTAGGGACTTCGTGAAAAGGAACTGAAATTCGGGAGAGTTGGCAGGTATGATATGGATACCAAAAAATTCTTAGCAGTTTGCATCTGAATTTTCTGTACTTTTCCAGCAACATTAGAATAAGCACATGTAACTTTGTAATTTTGTATTGTTTTATTATTATTACTAGTGTTTTATGTTTTACATTAATGGGAAATTTTTTATTTGTGAATTTTTTTTTTTAATAGATGGCTAATATTAAACTTCAAATGGACCACCATATTTTGACTAAAGATTTTCCTGGAGAGTTCCAGCAATTCTTTAATCATATCAGGCAGCTTAGAAAATTAGATAAACCAGACTACCGCTTTTTGCATTCCGTATTGTGTAACTGCATATCAGTCTGCATGTCATTTCCTTTATTACAAAGAATAGCAGAAAAGAAGAACAGCGGAAAATGAGTTGGATAGTTCATCTTCTTTGAACTCAGAGTAAGTATGATGTATTCATTTTGTGTTTCAATATTTATTTTATGCAAAGAAGGATTGATAATTTGTGTGAATTTTTGTATTTTTAAAACTTGCTTTATAAAGAAATATGTTCTGATGCATGACACTTAATGTATATATTCAACTGAATTAGCAGGAAAATACTTGTAAATGTTTGATTTGTAAGAAAAAGTGCAACTTGACTAGGTTTTTCTTAGTTGCCAACTTTTCCGCTTATTTGCATGGAAGATTGAAATCTTACTCATTTTTTAGTATCACATTCCAGTCGACAAAAGTTGATATTGAAATCAGTAAATCAGTATTTTTTATTTTTATCAGAAATAGTAATTATTTAAATTCTGTTGCATTAAATAAAATCACATTTATTATGAATTCACATAAATTACACTGTGTTTCACGATCTATAAATCATTTGAGCAAGAAAGCTAAATCCCTGTTGGGTTTTTAAGCAAATTGAAGGTAAGATCTGAAGAAGTTTTAGCAGACATAATTTTTAAAAACCTTTTCTATTGAAAGAAATAAGTTTATATAAATGTAAGATTAATTCTTTAACCATGGATCTTGGATGCATTTATACAAAAAAAAAAAAAAAACTATCCTGTTTGATTTATGTATCGTCTATTAATTTGTTGATATATGATATGTGAATGTGGTCAGGATATGAAAATAATAAGCATTAATAATTTGAAATAAAAGCTTTAAAATATTTTTGTATTTTATTTTCTTAACTTTTCTTTTATAACTGTAAAATAATATGATGTAAAAATCTTTTGCATTTTTAGACAATTTTTTTTCCGCATTATTTTGGAAATAGAGATTGGCAGCAATGAATGAATGCATCTTAAAGAGCAAAAAGACCCATGTCTGGCTGAACTTCTTTTTACTTTTTATCATAATTTGCAGAGTTTTTATAAGTATTTTAATACCTAAGTTGTGGATTTCTGAATATTTAAAAATACTTTAATGCTTCCAAAAAATAAAATAAAACCAGAGAATTATTAATCTTTACCAGTATTTCCATAGCAACTTATAGTTTTTGAATATCTATAAAAGTAAAGCAGTAGTTAATGAAAGGAATTCCCATAGGCTTAATATTGAGCTAGGAGTCGGACGAGTTTGCGTAAATGAGAGCCTTAATATTGTTGGGAAAACATGAATAAGTTCTTTTATAATGTTAGCCAGACAAATCTTTGATGTTGTTCTTATGGCAGCAAAACTTTTTATTTCATATTTTAAATGAAGTTAATTTTATAAAGTGGATAATTTTTATAACTAGTAAAAAATTGATTTTCTTAGACTTGGCAATAATATTATTGCTGATTACTAATAACACTTTGAGTCGGTTTATTTCGACTTTTTTGTATTTATTAGTATTGCAGAAAAATTCAAGTACCATAATTTCCTGCCTATAATCCATTGATTATTAATGGATGAAAAAGGTCTGGAATGAAGTTATACACAAGAATTAAAACCACTTCACTGAAGGCCATTTTAATAATTTAGTAATATTCATAATGATTTACATCTCTCTAACAAATGTAAAAATTACAAAACAAAAATTTTTTTTTCTTACCATAGTTTTTAAATGTATATCTTTCTTCCGGTTTTCACTATTGCAGATTTAAAACATAATTTTTTATATAATTGTTGCATCAAAAGTACTTTTGAAACTGAAAAATGTTTTTAGTCTGGTGTCTTTACCGTGGGTGTAAAAACAAATATGGTATGGTATGGCAGCTACGGATTATACAAGTTCTTTTTTTTTTTGGGGCCAAAAATCATACCTGTGAAATATGGGTAGGAAATTACTTTATTTAAACATATTGTTTCTATTGACACAGCTTATTTGATATGACTTTTATACCAAAAATAAGATTTGCAGAATGCTACTGTTTTGATGTAGTTGAAATAAATTGTGAAATTTTATATGGGTATTCATTTGTTTTTCAGAAATGCTTAGAAATTAAAAAAATTATTATTGTGATAAGATTCTGTAAATGTATGATTGTAGTATATAAAACTTGGTCTTTTTGTATGTTTTGCTTGTACTTTTATAATCATGCCAAATATGCTACTCCAGTAGACATTTTAATATCTATCTTGATGTAGGCTGAATTCACTTATAGTGAATTAAATCCCTTATTGAAGAAGGGGGATAAATGTCTTTACTTGTCTATTATGTATTCAAAAATTAGCTTTTGTCTGTGTATAATTATTTTTAATTAAATGTGAAATATGAAAATAGCTATTTTTAAGAGTGAAGAGTATATAATTAAACTATTTAAAATTGAAACACAAATATTATAAGTAATGAAAGAAAAAACTTTTAAACATTTATCTCCTCACCACATACCAAACCAGGTATTCATTATTTTTGTGAAGTTTTTTTCTTAATGCATCTTTCTAACAGTATTTTTATTTATGTGTTATAGTTCCACCTCTAATGATCCTGTGATCACTACAACATCCTTTGAATTTTCTGAGGTAAATTTAATATTATTTTACTTTTTTTTTGAAATTAACTAAGCTTCATTATCTTTTGATATTATAATTGATTTATAACACAATTTCCGTTGAAATTTTTTTTTTTTATACCAATAGGTGTTTTTCGTGTAATTTTTAATTTTTAAAAATCTGGTTTAGAAATTGATAAGTACAATTTTAATACATAAACATTTACTTATTTCAAAAAAAAATTCATTTATAAATCATGTTGTTGTAAGGGAATTGAATTGATTTACTATTATATTTCATAAAAATGATTTGACTTATATTTCAAATTTAAGTGAACAATCATAGTTTAAAATAGACAAAAGATGCAAATTTAACTACATTTTGATTCAGATTTCTGACGCTTATACAATAAAATTTGTAATATTTGATAAAATTTTGCTTAAACCTACAAAAATCCCCCTAAAAAATTCTGTATCTTTTATATGCAAATCTCTGACAGAAGTAATGAAATGATTCAATGCCCTAGGACCTATCAATAGTTAGCAATTGCACATTGAATAATTAAATAAGTAATTGGAGAGGTCTCTTCTGGTGGCTTCTCTCAATTATGATGGCTTTGCAGGTTGATATAGATTACTAATTTCACGCTGTTATGCATTCTGTCTGGCATTCCTTGAGTGTTATCCAGATCTGTAACATTTTCGGATGCTCAAATCAGGCATTTACCATGCCCCATACAAATTCAATTGGTGACAGGTCTGGTGAACTGATTAGCTGAGGAAAATTATCAACAGCATATAGTGATATCCAGAGATTGTTATGCAAGTCGTATAGATCATGGCATTATCTTGTTGGAAATCAGCTCCTGAATCACATGTCATGAAGGATATAAACAGTTGAAGAATCTTATCAGCATATTTCAGCTGCTAAAGTTGTATGCAGTATAATTATGAATAAATTGCTGTCATAAGAGAATCGCTGCATACCATCACACAAAGAATAATGGCTCTGTGCCTCTGTAGAATAAAAGCCAATTAGGACCACTGGCTCTGGCACCTCTAAATATGGATCCCATGGTCATCTGCTTCAAGACTGAAGTAGGATTCATCACTGAATACTATATGCTGTCATCTATATTGAATTAACAACAATCCTTAACAAGCGCTGTGAGAGGGTGGGAAATATCATGTATTGAAAGAGCCTGTATCCAATGATACTGTTAGAGCAGTTCGGGCCAGTCTCTCAATCATCTGATTTTGCTTTACATTTGTGCACTTTGATTTTCATTCCATGAATAAGTTTTTACAGTAACCATTTCTGACATCACTTTTTCAGAGCCATGTACATATGGTACAGGTGGTAGCTTATTGTTCTATATGGCTAGCCAACTTCATGCATCCCGACTATAGGATAAAATGTGAATCTTCTAATTTGCTATAAGGTTGTTAATAATGCCTAGCTCTTATATTGATACTTTTTCTACAGAATTGCAATGGGAATTATGTAAAAATATGAACATTTTACAATTGTTACATTTTTTTATGTAACATACTAGTTCTGTTTATGCTAGTTCCACTGATTGCTATAATCAGTTATTAGCCATGAAATTTAATGCTTTGTATATTTGGTATAAAAGAATCTACATGGAAAATTTCAAGATCAGATAATTTTTTTTAAAGATGCTTCTTTTATTTTTTGAAAAATAATGTATTAGAATCGATTGTAAAAAAAATTGTGAAAATTGCAGCTTTTGAAATATAAAATAAATTTTAAAGTGCATTGATCAATAAAATCTTATACCCTTGTTTTGAAATTTCAAGAAGTAAAAATCCTATAATTTGTATATCATAGTTTTATCAGAGATCACTTCATAAATTGTTTTGTGAAAATAGTTATTTCTCATCTAAATTTATTAGATGCGTCTTTGTTTTAGAGCTTTCATTTTATTAAACTAGACTTAATTAAAATGTAATATTCAAGTTATTTGTTTATTTTCGAAGTTATTATATTGATATTAATTTTGTTTCATTTTATAAATATTGATTCTTTTAAACCTGCTAATTTTTTTTTTTGCTTCAAATCAAGGATTTTTGGTCTCATTTAAAGTAAGTGCAATAATTCAAGCATACGTTTAGTGTAAATTAGTTCCAATATGCATACAATATTTAGTTATGTTTTAAATGATTCTAGAATACATTATCTCTGAAATAAATTGTTTGTAGTATAAAGCTTAAGATTTATGATATTTTTAGGTATACACTTAGTTCAGTTTTTAAAGCATAAAATATGTTAGTTTTCCAAAACGAAATTATTTTAATTTGTCATGTTAAATTGTAATAAAATATATACAGTTTCAATAAATTATATTTCTTATAAAAAGTTTTTATCGATAAAATGCAATAATTTTTTATATTCACATTTCTATATAGGATAAATTTGATCTATTAGTTTTTGAAAGCTTTCTATTAAAAAGCACTTTTGGGTACAAGTATAGCATTGCAGCATACTTCTCCTTTCATGATATCTCAAACACTGTTTCGTTCTTTTATTTAGTTTCAGTCAATTTGAAAGAACAATGATATATGAAGTGTGTTTTTAACAAACGAACTAGTAGAACTGGTTGTTTATAAAAAAATAAAAGAATAAAAACAAAGTTTTTTAGTGGTTCTGTGTATTTGCATGTGATTTTTTTTCTTATATAGCCATTCCCTTTAAATATTTTTGATACCTTAAAGAAGCCTTTCTTATGCACTGTGCATACAATTTTGTTGTCAGCAAATTGTGGGTAGTAAGTTGTGTCCTTAAGTGGAGGAAAGTATTAAAGTCTTATGGTTGAGACTGTCAGTAGAAAGAGTGATCAAACAGTTTTGATTGGGAAATTTTGAATTGTCTATTTTTAATACTACATGCAGCTAGTTGTACAGTTGTTGTACCTTCACTTCTTTCTTTATCATTGATCTATAAATCTCGCACAATTCTTGAGGAATTATGCACTTTTACACGGAGTAAATGAATCGCCTCACTTTTATGTGGTGATACTTTGTATTACTGCAATTTTTTCAACTTGCTGTTACACAAAAGGCTGACAATAATGAACTAGTGATTTCTTATAGTATGTTTAAAAAAAAAAGGGCTCATTATTTATAAGGTCTGAATGATAATACTAGTTATTTGAGCAGAAGCAACACATTTTTTAATGTCCCCTAACTAATCATTGTACTGTAATTTTCACTTTTACCTAGAAGACTGATTTTATTATTGCAACAGAAATTGTGAAATATGTTTAGCATCTAAATGTATTTACTGTAACATGTTGCTTATTCAGGCAGTATATTATTTAAAAAAAAAAAAATTTATGTTGGAGCTTTAAATGCTTTTACCATTTTTATCCTGTTGTGGTCCTATATGGCAATTAACATATTTCCTTAATTTTGCTGACACATTTGAATGAAAGATGATTTTTTATCATATGACTACATTAGATATTTCTTTAATTGTCAATTGTTATTTCATGTAGTATCTTGGGTTTTGCATTAACATTGCACTGCTTGTAATAACTCTTTCTATAAAACATAACTAGTATATTTTCTACACTGACAATCATTTGTAGGTGTATTCTACATATGAATATATTTTGAAAATTTCTTATGAGAACATGCCTGGTTTTTTTTTCCTAATCTTGCATTTTTAAGGCTATCTGTACTGTAGATTTTTTTCATAAAGACTTGCAGGAAAGTTTTAAATTTTACTTTTCCTGATGAAATGCTTAATTTCATATAATAATTATTTTTAAAACTACTAGAGTAACTTTTAAATTTATCTATATAAATATTTTTTTCTTTGTGATTAATAATTTTTTTTATATAAAATACTTTATAGATTGTAATGGATTAATTCCCAAATTTTCTTCTTTTGTATTTAAGTTAAAGAGCATGACATACTATTTTGCCATATTTAGTAATGAAAAATAAGGAAATTCCTCCATATTCATTCAACTATATTTTCAGGAAACCTTTGATGTCTCAGTTTTTCTGAAAACCTGGACTGAGAATGATTATACAATGGAAAATTAAAATTTAATGTAAGTAATTATGTACTTATTAAATATATAGAAATGATGTGCTATATCTCAAAGTCAATTGAGAAAGAAGAAGTTATTGAAGTTAAAATGCCTAGCCTTGCTTTATTTAAGAATATTTTACATACTGAATTTTAAGGATCACTATATTTATTGTTGCAGTTATATTATAATGCCATACGTCTTCTAGAATATATCTAGATTGTTAAGCCGCTTCATAAATATATTTTTCTTTTATTTTCTAATGGGCCTGGATAGTTTTCAAACATTTTTTAATTATAATCATGAAACTACAATATTAGTGTAAATAAAACTGCATTTTAATGAAAAAAAAAATTTAAAATATATTTTACATATTTTATGATATCATGAATTTAAAGGAAGAAATAATTTTCCATTAATTTAGAGAAGTATCCAATAAATATTTTTTACGATTTTACCACAGTGCAAAAAAAATTTCTAATGGGCTGGAAAATTTACTTTAAAAATTAAATCAGTAAGGAAGAAATTCTAAAATAATAAATTAAATGCCATTCTTTTAAGGTGTGCACATGTTATAAATGCCTTTAAAAATGTAAAGTACTTGAATAATATTGGTATATCATTAGTTAAATATCTGTTTTTATTTATAAAGTCAAGAGTTAATAAAGAGATACCGCCAGAAATAATTAACACCAACAATTAGAGATATAAAATCTTTTTTAATGTATTTTCATTGTATTTATTTCATTAATATTTTTAAATCTTTATGAGATTAATTATTTATTTATAATATTTACTTGGAATTAATTTTTATTCAGTAATAAAAAGTAAATTTTTAGATAATGAAGAAAAAAAATTTCTTAAATAAATATTTCCTGTTTCATATGAAAATTGTTTTTTACTGTTCTTCCTTAATTTTCACTTGGAACATTCCAAATGATTTTTTTAATCTTCATATTGATATGCAATACATGTAGCTTTCTATATGCCTTTGCCCTTTATTTGAATGCTACATAATCAAACTTGCTGTGAAGAAGTTTCATTGCAGAAATTGTCAAGGTGTTATTCCTCTATTTTTAAAAGCTCAAAAATTGACTATAAAGCATTTGTCTACTAACTGCTCTAGCAATTAAGCTATCAGTTATATTATTATGTAAAAAACGAATTTACTTCAAATACTGAAATAATTAATATATATTTACATACATATATGTCAAGATTATTTTATTTCTTCAAAATATTTACGTTAAATTCAAAACCTGTATATAAGCCAAAATGAAAAAATAAAATGCTTTTTGTATATAAAGAGCACATAAATTCCGGTACTTGAAAGCATTAAAAACAATGATATGTATCCAGACATTTCAATGAATGAAAGTAAATTCGGAAACTCGAATTCTGCCATGGAGTTTGAAGAATTTGTATGACTTTTTTTTTTTTTTTTTTTTTTGCATAAAGTTGCATTTAAAATACTCAACATATAAGTTAAACGATTAAAGTAATTTTCCGTTTCCATTGTTATATTTATGTGCTAATTATGTACTGTATTCTATGATTATTTCTGGTATACGTTTTGGTACTTTTCTGCTAGTTTTTTTACCAATATTAGATTTTGGTCCAATTTGACCAATGTTAGATTTTCGTATTGACAAGGATAAACCAGCAATATAAACAATTTTGATAATAAAACAATTCATTTTCATAAATCAAATACAACAATTTTTAATAAGATATATTTTTTCTTAAACTTTAGAAATGAAAATGCTATATGAATTGATTGTTCTCTTGCGCTCGTCCAACAGAAAAGTACCCACATTTTTTTTCGAAATTAGTATATAAGCATACCCACTGATGGTAACCCCCTCCCCAGTAGTTTAGCTTTAGAGGTAGTTCTAAAATTTTCTTAGACACAGAAATATATGGATGAAAATACAGGTTAATTATTATTTCCTTAGTAAATTTCTAGTTCCTTAAAGTGTTGTGAATGGAGGAAACTTGAAGAAATATATAATACCATTTGATGAGTTATGTGAAAAAAAGTCTTTCCTAATTTAACTTATTTATTTGCATTCAACATTTTTAATAAAAAAAATATTTATAACAAGAGGGGTGGGGGAATATTGTGTAGAATGTAAATCAAGAATTCTGAATAAATTTTAAAAGATTGTAAGGTATAGAATCTTGAAAGATTACTCATATCTTCTGTCTATTTACTCATATTTTCTGTTTATTATCATATTTACTAAAATTACCATAATTTCCTGTTCTGCTGATTATATGTTAAAATTTGGTATTTTTTAATGCAGATTTCAGGCTGCTGCATATAATCCATGGATTTTTCCACCTAAACTTTCAGTGTATATTGACTTCAAAATTTTTGGCTACAATTTTTTGAAAATTTAAAAGAAACGTATTTTAAAAGAGAAATAAAATGATAAACTTAACTACTTTTCATAATCCACACACTCTTTTTGTGGAAGAAAATATGATGCGACTCCCATCATACTATATTGTTTGCCAGTGAGTAAAAGTTTGCAGTATTTTTTAATATTAAAATTTATTTTTGCCTTTTTTTCAGACATATTTTTAAAATTTTATTTCTGTGGAAATTGTCTGATAAATATTTTTTTTTTTTTTTTTTTCGATCGTGCATCTTCTTTCTGAGTGACTTTCTTGAATGAATTTATTATTATGGCTTGAAAAATGCTATTCATGAAATATTCAATTTCAACCATGATTATAAAAATAGTACTTTATTGGTACCACCTAATTATGTCAAAGAAAACAAGTGGAATAGTTCAGATTGTAATTGCATTGATTGACTGTCCTTTTTTTCCCCTGTGTCAAAAATTACAAGTACAGGTTATATAGAAAGGAAATTATGGTATCCAGGGTAAGGTTTTTTTTTTTTTTTTTTTTTTTTGCTGAAAATAAAGGATTTTTTTTTTTTTTTTTCAGACCAAAGATTTGAATATCATCCCATGGTTCCTTTTAAAGTTATTTTTTATTTGTTATGTTATATATTGTATTTCATTGTATATTTCTTAATCATTTGAAAGTGTAAACTTACTGAATTTTAGTATGTTCACTTTTAATTCTATAAGTTTTCATTTGGCTTATTTCATAAATTGAAAAAAGTGTTTTTTGTTGTTATTTTTAATTTTTTTTTTATATCAGTTATTTGTTGAAAAATGTAAATTTTCAACCCAAAGAATCATTTATCAAACAAGTTTTATTGAAATTGATTTGTGTAAAAACTATTAGTTATTGACATTAGCTTTTGTGGACCTTTCATGTTCAATAATGTGAAAAATATTCGTACTAAATTCTTTTTCTTTTTTGTATTCCATTTCAAGAATAAACATTTATCTTTTGAAATAAAATTTATCATTTTCAATTCATATTTTATACATTTGTATGTAAAATTTTCTATTTGTCATGTTATGTAATATATATTTCATTGTATATTTCTTAATCATTTGAAAGTCCATTTTAGTATATTCACTTTTAATTCTATAAGTTTTCATTTGGCCTATTTCATAAATTGCAAAAAGGGTTGTTTTTTAAAAAATTTTATATCAGTTATTTTGTTGAAAAATGTAAATTTTCAACCCAAAGAATCATTTATCAAACAAATTTTATTGAAATTTATTTGTGTTAAAACTATTAGTTATTAACATTAGCTTTTTTGGACCTTTCATGTTCAATAATGTGAAAATTCTCTTGCTAAATTCTTTTTTCTTTTTGTATTCCATTTCCAAGAATAAACATTTATCTTTTGAAATAAAATTTATCATTTTCAATTCATATTTTTATACATTTGTATGTAAAAATATCTTGTATTTGATGCTGTGCTATATGCTGTATCTTCTCTATTCAATGCACAATAAACTGTATTTTTAATTGTCTGTTATTCTTATAATTTAAAAAGGTTTTCTATTATATCAGACAAGTTTTTTTTAAATTTTATTATTGCTTTTAAATCAAAAATTGTATTCTTGCACATAGTAATATAGTCATAGCCACAAATCCACATATATGTTTTGACATAAATATTTTAAGATATTACAGATATAGTAAATATTAAAATGCACATAAAACTAAGTTCCTATAATGCCTACCTAATGTAAAGCACGAAGTATTCAAAAGCTTCATTAAACAAGGTCATGAACTGGCTTGTTTGAAAAATGTTTTAACTTCTTTCACCTTAACAAATATTGTAACTTGTTTTGAACCAATAAGAAGCTGTTCATCAGTAAACAATGTCACTTTCTTTTCTTTTAGGGATAACAAATAGAAGTGTAAAAAGCACACTTTTCAGCATTTGTGAGAATTACTCAGCTGAACAAAAAAATATCATTAGTTTACATTCAATATGGTCTTAAATGTTTTTAGAATTGTAGAACAACTTAACAGAATAACTTAAAACACTAATTTATTATTTCTCATGGGTGTAAAACAATTCCTATAAATTTAGTTGCTTGTTTACCGCTCCATTGATGCTTGCATACAATATTTTAGTTTTAATGCATTTCCTCAAATTAAATTTTATGCAGAATAGATATATAATTTAGAAACAGGAGCATTTTTCTTATTCTGGGTTTTAATAATTTTATGATTAATTAATAAGGTGTAACTGCAATCTTAAAATGGAATAAATCATGACTGATACTGCTGGAGTTTACCTGTGAAAGGGGATGTAATAATTTTAAGACAAACCAATCTTCCAAAAATTTTTTTAATACATTAGTTAAATAAAGTAGACAATCAAATTTAGTGTCTTTGTTTGTATTTGAACTGATCTGAACCATTCTTCAGGTATGTTACCCATGATCCAAATATTGTGAATTACTTTTTGTGATTGGTATATATAAACTGAGTAAAAGAAACAGAGTTCTCTCTTTTTCAATTGGAAAGTTTTAACATTATGGCTACCATAGATAGTAGTAAATCTTGAATCTACTGATACCACTGTAAACTAGCCAATCATATAATAGTTTTTTTTTTTTTTTTTTTCTGTTGAGTCTCAAAAGCATCGCATGTCTTTTAATTTTATTTACTGTACTTATACCAGCAAGAATTGAACTGCTGAATTCTTTTGATATTAGCATGTTCCGTTACAACTACATATTTTTTTTTACTGTATAAATTTTTTTTGTATCCTACTGTTCACTCAATGATATATATGTATATATATATTTTACTAGAAAACAGGTATTACTTTTAAATTTAAGCAGTCGTAAAAATACAGTAACATATAAAACATGGTGACGAGTAGAGTAGGAAAGTTACATAGAATTTATGTTGATTCTGGCTGTGTCAGGGGGAGCGATACTATTGTGGTTTAACAATAGAGAACGACACTAATGTTTAACCAAAATCAGCTTTATTAGCCTTTCTGTGAATATGGTAATCCAAAAGAGATTTAATAAATTTCCCATTAATTCCATCATTACTTTGATTTGTATTGGGTATTTAACACATTGAAAGTAAAGGGATTATTACTACTGTATACTATTCAGAGTAACCAAAAAGATAAGCTAATTAATGATGGATTAATTAAAAGGAGATGCAAATAAGTTGACTTGAATATTTGGATCTGTAATTGCAGTATTAGTGGAAGTAATAATGATTTTATTGTTGTCAGAAGAAGGCTTCTGTGGATAATTTTATAATTTGGCTATTGTAGCGTACAGTATCATGAGAAGTGTTCCAGTATTTTGATTGTAGCTCAGATATGCGTTTGATGCAGACTTATTTTTATTTGATAAATAATTCAAGAAGAAAATATGTGCTCAATTGAAACAGGGATGTTAATGTAACAAAATGCTGTAATTAATGTAATAAATGCCCCATGTAATAAAAATACTTCATTAAGAAATTCCACATTGGAAACTTATTTAAAATTGTACAAATAAAGAAATAATATTTAAAGTATGCTTTACAAGTTTTTCTCTGGTTTTGATGTTGTTTAAAAAAACTCTCAGCCTACATGATTGATTTATCTAAGAGTTTTGTTAAAGGCTTCTTGGTTGAATATTGAACTATATTGAGAAATAGTCACTGTAATATAGATCTAAATGTATAAAAATTTATATTTGGCTAAATGCTTACTATTAAAACGGTAAGGTCAATAAATGAAGAGAACAAAAGAGTATGTGTTTATATTGTTATCAAGAATGTAATTAATGAATGTGAACTGTTATACATGGGCAGGAGTTGGAAAATCTGCACAAACTGCTCCAAAATTCATACCTTGCTATAAAAACGGCAAATTTCACATTTTTGTGCCAAAAATGAGATATTTCTTTTATTTTTGATTTAGTAACCCAGAAAAATAGTCTACTATGAATGAGCTAATCTTCTAAGTTCGTTATTAGATGGGTAAGAATTAACCAATGCTATAAGAGTTCTGTTTTTATGACGTTTTCGCACGAGTTAAGATTTATTAGTTACGTCAACATTTGTAATAGGCCAAAAAATTCTTTTTTTTTTGATTCGAGGCGATATTATGGCGCCATCTATTGTTCTTTATAGGTGCTTGTGAGCATACACAACTAAATGTTTCTACAATAACTGTTGTAAATAAATGCATTAAATTTAAATTAATTGCAAATTTTAGTAATATTTTACATTTGTGAATTATTCACCACAAAAAGAATAAATTTTTTGATTTCTAAAAATTTTTGAATCTCTTCTCTACAACTAATATGTTTTATTTGTCCCTTTTTTTTAATAATAATTTAAAAATTAGTTATAATCTTTCATTTGAAGTATTACAGCAATTCTTTATTTCCCATTTGTTACTTGAACTTAATTTCTTAAGCACATTTTTTTTTTGTACAGAAAATCTACAACTATGTTATATCTAGAAACATTAAAATTCTCAGAAATAAGATTTGTTAAATAATATTTAGTAACATATTTATGACATTTATCCATTATTAATCTGTATGTAATTATTGTTCATTCTCCTTATGCATTTTCATTCTCCTTTTTTGTGCTACATTTTGTATTTTTCTAAAATTGGTTACATATAATTTTTAGATTTAATTTTAAAACTAAAAACACCACTTTAGTTATACAAATAGAAATAATTTATTATAAACATATAAGCATTTTTTTTTTTTCTTATTCAATCAAAAGTTAAATATCATTTGATACTTTTAAATTTTAAATGAAATCTTTTATTTCATACTACCATTTATTTAAATTAATTCCTATTTTAATTAAATAACATTTAATGCAAAAATAGCATGCCAAAACAAAATTCAGAGAAACATTTAATATATTTTTTTTCTATTAAATAATTTAATAATCACATTTTTATATGAAATCCATTAAAATATTCATTGCTAAGAATTCCAAAATATTTGAAGTTGCAGAAAGGATAAAGAAAATTGTTAGCATTAAAAAATATTAATAAATACATCCATTACTGAAATGTGTCCAATTCATGAAAGGATGTATTTATTAATATATATTAAATAAAAAATAATTTTATTACTTATGCATTAAATAAATAATTTTTAACATTCGATTCTAACTTTCTTCTTATAAATAAATCAATAAATTAGTTTTCATTGAATTTCGAATATGATACAAAATGACCAATTGCATTACAAATCGCGCAATTTTATTTCATATCATATGATTGCTAAATGATATAAAATTAATTAATATATGCTTTGAAATCTGAAGAAGATGTGTTAATGTAAAAATATATTGCTACAAAGTCACTGAGAGAGAGAGAAAGCTACTACAAAAATGTAAATTGCCTACTATGAAACCAGTGACAGCTGCTGCAAAAATCATTTCTTGGTTTTCCAACCCTGAATTCTGTATTTTGGGTTTTAAAAGTTAGATTTGTAATTTTATTACTAGTTTTTATACAAATTTTATTATTCATTAAATTTAACAAAATTTATTTAACAGTTATAATAATTTATTTAACAGTTTTTTTTAATAACAGTTAAAAAAATGTTTTTAACAAATGGCAATATTTTATAATGAAGATAATTTGATATTTATGATCCTTCAATGAATAACAATTTTATGTGTTTAGTTGTATACAAATCTGCACTGATTTATTCTACTGATGCTATTAATCATTTTTGAGATTTATACTATACCATTACATTTACTTTTTTTTTTTATTATTTTTATTAACTTTTATTTTATTATACAGCATTACTCTATAAATCAGGGCTAGAAAGAAACTGATATGAGGGAAATACTCGAATTGTTAGATAAAAATGGACTATTACAAAAATAATTTGAAATTAATGAAAAAGTAAATACCTTAAAAATAAAATTTGGACCCTAAAATTGATTTTGCATTAAGCAAAGAATAAATTCTCACCTAAGAACTAGGATTTAAATTATCCATTTTTAAATTTATGTCTAGTTTTAGTTTATGTTAATCTAAATTTTTTGTATAGTATGAACTAAAGGCGAATTATAAATTTAAAAAAAAAAAATCCTTATTAGTTTGAGTATTTAAAGTTAATAAAGATTGTCAAGATAAGTTTATGAAAGTTAAGTATAATGAATTTCTATTTTAATAATTTAAGAAAATGCTTCAGAAAATCTGTAATTTTATTGTGAAATTGCAATTAATGACCAAATTTATTTTAAATTTGAATTTCATATTCAAATGTTTAAAACTTTTGTATCATTTTTTATTCATCCAAAATAAAACAATTTCATTTGATGAAACAATGTTTGGGCTTTAAAAAACAATATGTCACTATGATTAAATATTTTTAAATTTATTATGAATGTTGAATTATAAGTCTAAAAAATATTGCTGAAATATTTGTATTTTCGAAGAATGATGGATAAATCATAGTGTAATTGAACAAAACCAATAATAAGGAATAAATTACTTTAATAATGTAAATCAATTGTATTTATTGTCGTGGCAACACTATTGATTAATATGTATTAATTGTTTTCCAAAAAATTTTTTTTCTTGATAAAATAAAATTAATAATTTTAATGTAAATAAATAGTTGCTTTTGTGGCCTAATAATCTTCATTAAGAATTTTACCCAATTAATCAATATTTAATTTTTAGTTTTTATAACTAATTATATTTATAGTATCATATTTTTTTTCAAAACATTTAAAAATTTAGAACAAATTATCTTTTTTCTTCCTGTTAAAAATTATCGCATTTAAGTAAAATACTATTTTGCATCCTTAGAAACCCAAAGAAAAAGTAAATGTATAAGACAAAGAGAAGAAAGATTGCTGAACTTATCGAAGAGGATGGAGTTTCGAGAATCAAATCTTAAATACTAGTTAAGTCTAGAAGAATCCAGTGGCTCGATCATTTTTAACGCATGGAGGAAAATAGAATAAAAAAAGAAAATTTATAATTGAAAGTTAGAGCGAAGGTATTTATGAAAAAAAAATGTATAAAAAATAAAAGGAAGTTAGGGATAGAGAAAATGTTCAGGAGGCCTTAACGGTTGTTCACGTTTAAGTATTGTCTCTAAATATGCAAAAAAATTCTTTTCCATAGTTTAATATTTTTCTATATTCCATAGTTCTATATTTTTGTATAAACTATCTGAAAATAAAATTTAAACAATTAATTATAGTAAAATGAAGTGTTAACAAAGAAAATGTGTATTTATATTTTTATTTTATTTATAAAATCTTCCTTTTACCTATTTAAAGTACTCGATTCGATGAGTTCGATTTGAGGAATCCATTTCTCAAAACAATCTCTGTGGCTTTGAATATGAACTGTGAAAGAAGAAATATTCTGAAGGCTGAGACATGATCCAGACATATGATAAGCTACGAAAAGAAATTACGCACGGAATAATTCGAGTTTTATATCACAAAACAAAAATCGCACATTTTGTGTAGTATAAAAATGAATGAAACGAATGTGATTTCTGGAATGTAAATAATTTTACTAAGAGGTATGAACAACATTGCAGACCTGTGAGGCATGCATTCGAGGAGATTATTGAGCAGGTACAAAACTATTCTTGAAAAATAGTGGTTTGGAATAATTAAACTCCTTATAGGAGTGATGAACTACAAATAATCCTTTTACCAAGAGGGTTGGTCATGTTCATGTTTGGAAAATATATTGGCGAATTCATTGGAAGAAAAAGTTACTCATGAATCGTGTACGATATAACTCTGGGATTGTTCTCTTTTCAAATAATTTAATCTTCAACTATAGCGTAAGAGACTACAAGCAATCATTAATAGAAATATCCGCTCAGATCACCACTCTACCTTCTCCAAATAAGACTCTTTCATAAATAAATGCATTACTGAAGAGCTTGTCTGAAAAGAAAACATTACTTCACTTATTTCGTCATCATGCTCTTGAACATCTGCTCATCGTATGTAAGTTGCACCGTGATCCGTGAAAAAAAAAAAAAAAAAAAAAAAACAGTTATCTACAAACAAAAAGATAACTCGCGTCCTGCAGATTGAGAATAGCTACCTTAATCCATTAGAATGTATTTAAAATATTATTTCGTTAAAATAGGGAATGAATATTATTAATCATTTGGATTATTAGGAATATTAGATAACTCAGATGCTCAATTATATACTTAATCAGGTTTATAAGCTTTGTGTCAATGCATGTCGTTTTTATAAAGAGGATTATTATATTAATAATAGGATTAGTAGAAAATGTGGTAATGAACTGATTGAACCATGAAAAAGCAGCATGGAGTTTTTTTAAGTAAAATTAAAATCTTCATATAAATTAATTTTTCAACCCGCCATGAAACCGTAATTTCCTTAAGACGCTGAGATTCTTACGTTCTTCTTTATTTTTTAAAAATTCTGCCTATATAAAAATTTATAAAAATAAAGTTAGTATTTCTTAATTCAAATTTTTACTTTAATTCTCGATGTTATTTCAGTGATTAAATATGCTGAATAATTTAAGAAAATAAATCAAAGATTATTAAGCTACAACATTTGGATTACAAGTAATTATTATCTTTCTTGCTTAACATTTATTGTTAAATTAGTGATGTTTCAAGTTCGACCTGCAAGAGCATTTTCTCTTAAAATGCGAGACAAAAAAAAAAACTAAAAGGTTAGACACCTCTGTTTCAAAGAGTAGTCATGAATAATTTTTGTACAGTAAATCTTAATTGTTTTGTCTATGAGTCCTTGTCTTGAGATGTGAAATTGCTGTTATGTTTCCAAACCTTTTTAAAAATTATTTATCTAAATTCATAGTAGCTCAGAATATAGGAATTTCTTAGAATATTACTTTTGTTTTATTGTTAATAAAACATAAAAAATGTAAATAATGTAAAAATTTTTCTGCTGACCATCGGTTGGTGATCGCTGGCCTATTTTAGGTTTTCTCAATTTTCATTTGGCGAGCCCTTTTATCCGAATAAATATTTTCACTAACCTGGAGGAAAAGTATAAACTAGGAATACAAACTAAAAAATTTGTTTATAATAAATCATAAAAAATTTGTTCGTAAATAATTTTATGGTACAGATGCGAATATAATTTTCCGTTTATTAAATTCATATTCGAATATTCATATTAATGGGAGGGTATGCTTGTTTGTTTTTACATAGTCTTAAATCTTTGGTGAATATTTTATACGGCAGGATATAGATTCTTCAACGCTTTACAGAATTAACATGTTCTGGATTTCATAAACATTAATGCTGAAAATGTCCTTCGCCTACGTAGTACAAAACGGTAGAAGTATGTTTAGGACATTTTAAGAATACATTAGAAATTAATTTCTGATCCCGACCTAAAATTCATAAAATTAATTTTTGGAAACTCAAGTTTTAAACCTGCATTGTTCGATAACTCATAAAATTCTTGAGCATTAAATGTCAAATAATTTAATGTCAATGTTTCTTTCTTGATATCGAGATTTAAAGAAAAGTATTTTTAAATTGTGTTTCCAGACACTTCAACTGATCAACTGTAACTTTTATAATTAAATTTTTGGAAAAGGTTTTTAATTATAAAAGCAGGTACAGTTGTAGACATTTCTAAAGATGAATTTTCTAATAGATGATATTTACTAATATGCCATTGCAATACTCAGATGGCCACACCCAACTTCTATACTCGAGTTGCAACACTCTCATTTTGTTTGTTCTCTTTAAAATAAAGCTATGTAACGAGAAGTACGTTCGCTCGTCATCTCTTAACTTTCTTTTTAGAATAAGTTCACGTCTTTCACCCAAATTTATCCATCACGCTGTTAGCAGGATAACTTTAAGAAGTAAGTAAATTGAAGTGCGGAGAAATGCATCTTAATTAAGACGTTGAAAGCTCCTAAACCTAACTCGGGCGTTGGACGACATAAAGATACAAAAGCTTTGCGGAGATAACTATAACGCCTGGGCTATTAGCACTCGAGCTGCTTTGGTTCAAAGAATTGCTGGAATCCATCGAACCGGGTTACTGTGGTGTATCGGGAGATGACGAAAGAAGAAACAGCGAGAAGGCTCTAACGTTTATTTTTCTTGTGGTGGAATATCAATTCCTGGATGATATCGTGGACTGTAAAAGCGCTGAAGATGCTTGGTCCACATTAAGAAAGATTCATACACAGTTCTGCTCATCCTCCAGTTCATGAGAGAACTCTTTAACGGCACCTTGAATGATGAGAGAATGAGCCTTACCTGAGCTGAATTACAGAATTTCACCGCAAAGTCTCGTATTACGGGTATGGCCTTACGAACAGAGTTAATGGCACTCATCATGATAATGGGCCTACCCAAGTAGTATGGGCGATTTATTTGAACCTGGAGTTATAGGGGAAAAACTTGACTACTAGGACGGTGACGTTACGTCTGACTGCTGAAGAGCAAAAACTAAGAGGTATTTATATGTGTACGTGATGCAACCAAAATAATATAAATGACGAGGGTAGAAAATATTTAGCTTGTCGACTTAAAAAAAGACATTATACTGGTTGAAATAATCAGGAGGATAGTGGAGTAAGTGTTTCGATTCCTTTCTTAAGGCTATGAACTGTCTCATTCAAAACATCCATGCATCTATTTTCACCAGGAAAAGTTGCTATACCTTGATGTGGGTGATATTATTATTATTGGAAAGCAGGATTCCATAGATGCCGTAACGCATTTGCATCATAAGCGCTGCAATTTCCTGGCCATTAACATCGAAGCGCATATTGCGCTCTAGTGCAAATGACGATTGCAAACGGATTAAAAGTATTTTCCTGGTAAAAGCAATTCTAAAAAACTGGTAAAACTGGAAGAGTTTTATTCGAATAGTAGTGAAGAAGTAAACAGACCTACAAGATCTACCAATTATAAAAAAAAAAAGAAAAGTGTCACAGATTAATATTTAGCATGTTTAAAATATTCAATGCTTTCATAAAGCTCAATGGTTTTATCAACAAATATTAAAATTCTGAGTTTTTTATTACCTATGATTTATGAAAAAATGCATTGCTTTAATTAATTTTGGAAAACAAGATAAAAATAAAAGAATTTCCTAAGCTATGAATTTTCTCAGCTCAAGAATTATAAACCCATAAAAGCTGCAATTAAATGATTTTTTGGCATAGTTTTCATTCTGTTTACTTTCCTTTTTAGCCCTAAATAATCATTTTTACTATTTACGAGTAATATAAATTCTTGAAACTCTGTCTAAATATACAAATATGAAGAAATTTGTCGGTAACGTTAAAATTTTCAGTTACTCACTAGCCATTACAAAATTTTGATTAGAAAACTTCATTGGAAGGGGAATCGGAGATTAAATAATTTTCATAATTTCTCAAAAGAATGTGAGGTATTGGAGAAACATAAAACGTTCAGAAGTTTTGAATTGAAAAAAAGTAAGACAAGTTTCCTAATTTTGATTTAGTTTCAGGAATGAAACCAAATGCATTAAACAGAAAATATGTCTATTTGTGTAATTTGAGGTACGTTAGGTTTTAAATATAATGACTGACTTACATTAAGTTTTCCGAGTTGTTTTTCTACAAGTCAATTTTTAATCTAAACTACCTCTAGATGAAGTAAGGAGTATTTTCATTGGCTTGAAAATGACTTGATATATTTTAGATAACGTTTTCAAGAAGCCAATGTGGAGGGTTTTTTTCCCCCTTCTTCCCCGAATGAAACAGACAATTATGCAATGCTATCAACACAAAAGTATCCCTTAATAATTTAAGGAAATTTAGAACGTTATGTAATCAATTACTTATAGTGAAAAAATAAGTCACTAAATCTATTTTGTTATTCAAATTTTTGGTATTCTAAATCGAATTTTCTCAAATACCTTAGTTCGAATTATTTAGAAAAATTGGTACATACTTATTCACATTGTTTATATTCATAGAATGTATAAGGGAAAAAAAGGACAGAAAATAAATTTCTCTTGAAATTTTGGTGAAAAGATTGTGGTGAAATAGAAAAAAAAAGAATTTAAAATTAAGTTTTTCACCTCTTTGAATACTCTAGATAATTCATTGCATCTTTAAATAACAAGATAAGTAATTTTAATTTTTTCCTTTGCAAATTATTCATTATTCAAACATAGATATACAAATTATTCATTTCATTGTCTTTTATATGTTGTTGACGTACATCATGTATTTTGCTTGTAACATGCTACAACAGTATATATAAACTTGTCTAAAGAACATACAATTAATTTCCCATTTTGAAAATTTGTTCTTTTTTTTTTTTTTTTTTTTTTGCAATTTATGATGAAGAAATAAAAAACTTTGTTTAAAAAGGGACTTTTTTCTAGTCAGCAGTTTTACAATGATCTTCGATAAGTATTAGAACAATTATTCTAAATTGTGTTTCTGTTGTTCTTTTATGTTGCGAAAATATTTGATTTCACAGACATTGGGAAACAAGTTAAAAGAAAGCCACAAAAGAAAAAAAACTGAAAAACCGCAGATAAAGAGCTCAGCAAGTTCTTTATATAGGCTCTTTTGGTTGATATCTTCGTACTTATCATTTGTCAGATTTTACCGTCATTCTTAGCAATGGATCCATACATTTCATATACTAAAGCAACAATTAAGAATTTCAGATTATTGAAATAATATTATCATTTTCTCTAATGACAATTTTAACGTTAGGATTCAAATGGGATAGTTTGAATTCTATAAATATTAACTCATTGGCATCTCGGAAGATGCTAATTTTTAAAAGAAAAAAAGTCATAGTGATATGATAGAGCTTTTAATGAATAACAATATAAAATGCAAATCCTTATTTGATGGATATTTTTAATATAGGAGAAATGACTACTACAAGAGAGATGCTTTCAAATTGTTAAACGAAATCATTTATAAGTTGTAAGGATTTCACATTGACCAAATCAGGAATAATGTTGCACCAGAAAAAGTTGCAAAAGCACCAGAAAGCTGGAGCATTCCTCTTAGAAACGCTGGCTCAATCAAGCAGACCTCATGTGGAGAGAAAACAAGGGACAGGAAAGAAGAGACCAATGTCAACCGGTTATTATTTCGGAACAAGTTTCATAAAGGACTTCGAAGGGGTTGGTTTTGGTATATATAGAGCTTTGCAAGAAGAGAGTGAGACAGGCGGCTGAGCAGATGTGCGCTTTGCGCACAGGTACTCAAATGATATTCAATCTCAATCAGAAGGAGACAGGCGGAGATAGAGTCAGCAGCCCGGTGAAGCAGTTAGAGTCAGGCAGCAGAAAAGGGCATCCAGTATTTGCAGGAGAGAGGAAGCAATTTCAGGAAGAGAGACATGCAGTAGGAAAGAATGGAAAAGGAGCATAGTAGCTCTACTGATACGAGGAAAGAACAGTTGGACCTAACACTTACAGAATGAGTTTAAAAAAACCTGCACAGAACTTAATTTAGAACAAGACTTTGTGTTGTTATGCTTAGATTGTGATATGCTGCTTCTTCAAAATAAAATTATGTAATATCTAAATGTTTCGCTTGTCATTTTTTTTAATTCCATTTACAGTCCGACTAACTTTTAGGTTTGACACAACTATCCCTAACTTTATTGGCGCAGCCAGTAGGATCCGTCATTACTACTCTCTAGCTTTACTCAAGAGTTTGTGATACTGCTAACCATTTATTGTCAGTTACATTTTCAAAAAAAAAAATTATTTTTATTTCTTATAAAACATATTGGAATATTTTGATGCTCTTAATTTTTATTTCGACGTAGTTGGTGTATTTCCAGTAAATACTTCACGTGGTATTTAAAGTTTGAAAGTACCATTAAATGCTCCTTGCACCAATAGAGTCGATGCTCCGCTATCTAGTACACTACATGCTACATTAAAAGACAGCTTATATAACTATACCCAAAACTTTGGAAACAAGCTGTAGGGGCGTTAAAAATTGAGTTATTTTGTTTTTTTATTTACTTTCCATAATAACATTTCGTTAACTGATAAAGGATAGGATGTTTCTTCGATTATTTAGCGATATTTCCATGTATTTTACAGTGATCTGCTCTTCCACACATTGTAATACTGTTATTTTACCTTTGGTTGTTAATAACTCTTCTTGTTCAGTCTATTAGACTGAAAACTTTCCTAATGTAAAGTTTTAAATCATAAAATTGCCTAAATGTCTAAAATACCTTTAATAAAAAATAACTTTATCGAATTTCTTTAATTCATGTTATTCCACGTAAATTCGACTTTTCATTACTAATAACAATGTGAATATTATCTTTAATACTTGCGTATAAAAGCCATTCTATAATTATCTAAATAAATGCTTATTATATAGCATACATATGGAAATTATCAGAGTTGAGTATGAATATATTAATAATAAAAATACTTACTAAAAATATTATGCAATGTAAAAGTTCGGTAAACAGATAGTAGTGATGTAAAAATATACGATGTGATTTATTCATTGATGAATTTTGTAAAGTAATTTTTTGAAACAAAAGAATTTTGTAAATGGTACTTTTTCTACAGTAATATTTTTATGAGGTATTTGCTTTCCCGAAATCGAACGAATATAACAAAAGTTGAAGGATACATATTAAATTATTGAATTGTTGTTATTTTTAATTATTCATTCTACTACTTATTATTGAATCTTTATTTCATTTTAAGATTTTATTTTTAATACACGATTATGATTTCATGTTAAGCATAAGGAGAATAATATAAAAACTGAAACCAAAGAACATTTTTAAAACAAAATCCTTAAAAATGTTTCAGTTCATTAATTTTCAAAAATAAAATGAAGGGAGTGACAAAACTCAAAGCAGAAAATGACAATTGTCTGTCCAGGAGAAAAATAATACTTCATGCGTTTTTTTTTTTTTTTTTTTTTTTTTTTTTTTTTTTAAGATTATTTTTTCTAAATGAAAATTTTGTATCCTCCATTAATTCTGATATCTTATTGATTCGATTTAGGAATCTACAGATGATTTAATAAGTGGTTTGAACGATACTTAATGGTAAAAGAAGTTCTTTTTCGAGGAACTTATCTAAGGTCCACTGTCAAAATGGTCGGAATGTAGCTATGCCACTACTTCAAGGTAGGCAACTTCCACTTTATATTTCAATTTGTTATCTTCTCAATAATAAAATAATTTCAATATCCCTTGTACATGGTTCTCACATAGAGAAAACCAAAGATTCCTGCACATAACAATAAAATTCAGCCGCTAAATGAATAAAAATTTCACTCACCTAAAAACTCAGGATATTAATAGGTCAAGATTTTATGTTAGCCAAATTATGAGTTTGGCTGGTCTCAAACCAATTTGATTTATTATTATTATATTTTGGAATGAATCGCCTGCCCTAAGTACACCCTTAACACTGTACAAACTTTTAGCGGTTTAAAATACCCTAAAATGCAAGATTAGATAAGTTTACTTAAACGGAATTTTAGAAAGTCACTGAAGCAGCTAAAGAAGTATTGTTTTTCAAGTTGTTCATTTTGATTCTGATTGGACATGACAGCAATCAACTTTATTTCTCTTATGTTTTTCAAATAAGTATTTTTTTTTTTAAACGGATTGATCTAGACAAATCAGTTCTTAAAAGACGCTTGTGGTAAATTTTTGAAAATGAAAAGAGGATGATATCTTAATGCAATCTACTATTCAATTTGTCACCATTCATTTTAGTTTCAGTAACCCTATAATTCCGTGTTTCTTTTCACAATCTTTCAAATCAGAAACAGCTATAAAAAATCTCAATAAAAGCGAAGTATAAAAGCTCATGCTAGACAAGATTTATAGCCAGCATTTTGACAGCCACACCTTTAGACATCTCTTTTTTTCTTCTTCTGAAACATTCTTTGAAATTGTGCATTGCTTAGTCACTGATTCTTGACATTTCTTTAAGGTATTTTATCACACGGAAATGTACTCTTCCGATACTGATTTATACGTCATTGTTCCCAAAAAGGGTTTCAGCGATGAATGTCACTTGCATTTAAAATTTATTACTCTCCAAAAATATTTACTTTCTTATATTTATTGTTCCTTCTGCAAATGGGTGAATGACCGAAGCATATGTTTAGCTTCTAAAATACATAGATACAAAATATTCATTTGTTTTTATGCGTTTATTGTTAATTTTCTTTCAAATATATCACAAGAAACCATGTATCAGTCATTTATTGCCCATAGTCTACAATAAGTATTAAATATTTATAGAAAAAAAAAATGTATCAATTAATTTTGTATTAATGAGGGATTTTTCTTCGCACGTTTCTAAAATCATTATAGTTTGAAAGGAGAATTGTTATTATTACATGTAATCAACTTAATTTAATAAACAGGTATTTTTTTAAATTTTAACTTTGCAAAAAAAAAACGTGTTTCGAAAATTATTTTGTCCCCAAAATAATATTTCATACATTTAGTTTGATAGAGCTACAGATATTCAAATTTGATATAAGATCGTCACAATTTGTTTTATTTTACTTATTTATTTATTTTTTGAAAGTAGTGTTCTTTAACCGAAAATCTTCCGAATGATTTTTTTTTAAAGTATTGTCATAGTTATATATTGTATACTTGTTAAATATGTATACTAAATATGAACCAACTTGAATATTTTGAAATAATAAGAAATAAAAAAAATTAACTTCCATATATGTTGAATTTGATATTGTTACTATTAATTATTTATTGTTTGTGTGTAAGTACAATTTAGTCTCCTTAAAATTTATCCTAAGATATAAAGATTAAATAAGTTATCAGATACATGAAAATATTCTTGAGATTTGTAGATGTCTTGGAATTTTAAAATTTCAGTTAGATCCAGAAATATTAAATAAGAGCTTGTTTAGTTACCGCTCATTGATGTAGGTTGTTTTCACTGTTTATGTGTATTCCTGTTAAAAAAAAAAATCTTTTGTAACCCAAATAAAGTTCATATCGGATTTTAATTTATGTACCTTCTATTTAACTAAAAATCTCTATGCATTTATTATTAAAATGAGTTATTTTTCTCAAAGAATCATCCAATCGGAAAAGAGAATGAAATTTTAGTGTAACTACTTTTAGAAATGCTGATTCACTGTTCTGAGATCGCCAATAACTAATTATTCATTTCTTTATCCTTCTCTTTATATGAATATCTTGTGATATTATAACTCTTTCAGAGTACATTTGAAGTTATTAAACCATAAAATAAGAAGAAGAATATATACCATATTGAGATTTTGCGAAATATTTGTATGCTGGGATAAAATAATTTTTAAATCTTTTATTAGTTTATGCAATTTATTATGAGTGGCATAGGTACGATATTGGCATTTTTTGAAGTATTTTCATGCTGGAATAAAATAATTTTTAAAAAGTTTTATTAGGTATAAATTTCTTTATGAGTGATAAAATTGGGATCACTCGACAACATTGGCGAATATTTAGATTAAACATTTACATTAGAAAATTACCAAAAGCAACGAAAAGCGTTATAATATTTCATATATTTGAATATAGTTAGCGTACTACTGTGCCCAAAAAGTAAGACCAATTATTTTTTTTTTTCAAAAACTCTTAGTTTATTTTTTTCAAATGTATTTCATCGCCTTCAAAGTAATCCCCCAGGACACAATGCACTTATGCCAACTTTTTCCCAGTCCTCAATGCATGCTAAATAGTCATCGGCAGGGATGGCCTTCAAAGCGCGCGGTGATTCACGCTGAACCTCTTCAATCGACTCAAAACGGTGTCCCCGGAGCGGTCTTTTGAGTTTAGGGAATAGCCAGAAGTCGCATGGTGTGAATACGGGGTTGTGGAACGATATGAATTTCATTTTTGGCGAAAGAGTTACGAAGAATCAATGCAGTGCGAGCTGCCCCAAGGATCAAGTGTTTTCGGTACCAATCGAGATTTGACGTGTTTGAAGCCCAAAATGGAATTGATCTATCCTTTTGAAATTCCAACATCGGCAGCAAGGTAGGTATAGAATGCTCCCCGAATGCCTTCCTGCAATATTCTATACGTTTCCGCAAACAAAATTTAATGCAAGTTCTTTGCCCTATTAATTCAGACATTTCAAAAATCGCCGGAATCAGTTTTAGCGTCTCACAAAGCCAAACGTAATTCAACCACTAATGAATATTTTGACGTCAAATTTCACACAGACGTCAAGGACAGTGCCAGCAACGTAAAAAGGAAAAAAAAAATGAAATTCCATAAGCCCCGGGAATTTTAAATTGGTCTTACTTTATGGACACAGTAGTATTTCATATGTTATGCTTTTGTCCCTATTCTAATATTTATAAAAGGTTTTGTTGCATAAAAAGCTTTTTAAAAGTAAATGCTTGTTATTAAATAATTTTAAAGGAATGGATTGATTTTCTGCATTATTTTTACACTCCTCTTACAATTAGGGATTAATATGTGTAAAAATAAGTATTCAATGTTTGCTGATTTATGGTATAATTAGAACGGATTTAATTAATTGAGAATGTCAATGTATGAATAACAAAGTCCTTGAAACAAAATTTAATATTTACTGTAGGGACATTACATTGAAGTACGAACATCATGGTTTTTCATTCTATTGGCAGTTTTGAATTTTGTGTCAAAAACTGGAATTCGCATGGCATTTTGCTGCATTATTATTTTTTGAAAGAAAAGTCATTGTTTTTCTGCGGAAGCATATCGTAAACCTTCTCGTATAGATGTAGACAATGATTCATATAATTCGAAAATAATGGTAACGATGTGAAAGATAACGAAAGTGAAAGTGACAAATAAAATTTGATAATATAGTTTTGGAAGCATTACTGAATGAAGATCCCTGCTATACAGAGAAAGATTTAAAAATGTCATTACTTGTTACCTAATAATGCAATAGGAATACTAGTTCCAAAGCAAGGCGATCTATGAACAGAGAGAAAGAGAAATTGCAAATATTTAATGATATAATGATAGATATGACCCCAAACATCACTTTTGCATTAAATTTTAGCTGGAAATTAAAATTTGTTTTTGCAACAATAATCCAAAATGACCAAAGTTATAGGCGTGCCCATATTTACCAGGTAGTATAATACCGCCAATATTCATAAAAGTAAAATTATAAATATCGGTTTGTCTGCCTTCGTGGCAATATAATAAAATTGACGGATCTATCTTGTTATGAATATTGTATATGTCTGGTGAGGGGTCAGAAAAGTGTGGTGTGATAACCTGCGTCAGTGCTGAAAGGTTATCAACAACAAATAATCAATTTGAGCAGAACACTGAGAGTGAAATGTCTATAATATACGAAACGACATGATAAGGTTGATCAGCACAGCAATGCCAGTTTTAGTTTAGGGAAACCTTAGAAGAACTTGGCCAGTGTGCATTCATTCCCACTGTATTCATCAGACATCGCCCAATTAGAATACCATTTGTTTTAATCCCTTTTAAGGGGCCTTTATGGAGAGCAATTCAGTTTGCATAAAGAAAACAATTGGTTTTATGGTTTCATATTTGGTTAGCTTCAAAACACCAGATTTCTTTAATCGTGAAATGAATTTACTGCTTGAAAAGTGAAGTATGACTGTATGTTTGAACAGTAATTACTTTGAGTAAAATTTTTCTATAAAAACTAATTCTTTTTTATTTAAAAAAAAATGGAAACTTATTTGTACACTTTGTATAATATTGAAATTCTCAATGTTATTGTTATGCGCATGATACTACTAAATGTTTATTTCTTTTTCCAAGAAAAAGGTATAAAAATAGCTTACAGAATCTTAAGGGTTCTCTGGGATAAAAAAAAATAGGGTAAAAAACGTCCCTCTTGGTTTTAACTAAGTTAGGAAGAATGTGATTATGAATTATTTTCGTATAATTGTACTTGAGGGTAATTAAAGGCTTATGAGGCCTTGCGTTTTTATCGAAAATTAAGTAACGACAGAAGCTTTAGAGGGATCAAGTCATTATTTTGTCAGTTTAATATTGATTAGTGAATCAGCTTCATCATCTTTCTTCAGATAGGAAGGAAAAAATAGGTCCCATGGAAAATTCCTCAAATTAAAATCCGTACTGATATAATTACATATGCATGTTCGCTCTTTCCTGTGTAAATTAATAAACTCATGTCTAATGAAACATTTATAGAACATTTTTTTATTAAAAGAAATTCTATGCTAGAAGAAAGAAACTATACATGAGGAAGGCTGGAATCAGAGCTATAACTCTATGGAATATAGCTGTTTAAAAAAAGCTCTTAATCCAATATTATTGAACTAGTTAGCATTAAATTAAAAGTAATGACCTTTTGGTAGAAGCTCATGCATTAAGGAATTCAATATAAAAAATTTAATTCATAACTACAATTTTAGTTTGCATAGTGTGTTATGCATTACCTGAGATTTATCTGAGACAGTTCAAAATAAATCGATTTGTTTTTATATCAGAAAATAATCGTTATGGTAGCATAGCTTCAACTTCTTTCTAAGAAACTCATCATGTTAAGTAAATATAGCTCTGCATATTTTCATATGTACTAAATAGTTAACAGTATTCCACCATACACATAGAAATATTATCGCCAAGTTCGCTACCTTAGTGGGTTTTTTGCAATGTATTAGAGGATCTTTTTCAATCTGTTAAAGTGTTAAAGGAGCAAAGCTAATGAAATGCATTCTCGAAGAATTTTTTTTATCAAAAATTAATCATTCCTATATTAGCTATCACTATTCGGTAAAGAAACTCGTTTTATACAAAAATAAATACGAACGAAGGGAAAATATATTAATATTTTGTGTAAAAAATATTTTTATACAAAAATAAAATACGAATATAGGAGCGAAGGGGTTCTATGCACAATAATTATAGATAGAAAGATAGATTCGTGAAAACAATTCTTCAAAATTATTATCAGAATATCAAGATTTCTTTCTTAATATCAAGATTTCTTTTTCGCATATAGCAAGATTTCTTTTCCAGATACTTTCATTCTCTTTCTCATCTCAGTACTTACTTTTAACACCTTACCTTATACCTCAGTAGTTCATATGCTATTTAAAAGGCGTTTTTCTATTTCTGGAGTGTTAATATCATATTTAAGGAAAATAATACTTGAGTGTTAGTTGAATTGATATCGTTTATTATATATTCCTCAGGGATGCAATATTAGTGAAGTAGAAATAATTTGCAGATATATCACTGAAACTTCTTGTTTTAAAGAAAAATTTTAATGTAGTATCATGTAGATAGGGCATGCCTGACTTGGTTTACTTTAATAAATATCTCGTTGTATATTATTTTTGTAATTTTGTTAAGATAAATATAAATGAAGTTCGAAATATTGGAATTCTAAAAAATTCGAAGATAAGAGATATATATATATTCGGCATAGTGATAAGCAATCTTACTCCAAAAGATCATTTCTCATTTTCACTAATAAGAGTATTCATATCAGAAAAAGTCAAATATTCAAGTTAAATTTTACGGCACATGGCATTCTTACTGTATTAATTCTTTAAAAATTGCATTCCATGCATCTTTCCTTTTATTTAAGATAAACAACCAGAAATAGAAGATAAATATTTGGCTATGAACATCAGTATATTTAATTTTTAAAATTCAGTTACTATCCAGGACAGAAGAAAAAAAAAATTTAGACTGTTTTTAAAGTTAAACTCAATCACTTTAAACGGATTTAAACTTTATTAACGGTATTTTTAGCTATGGTTTGCATGTTTAATAAACGCAAATTTTAAATGAATGAACAATCATATATCTTCTGTCAAAATAAATAAAAAAAATATTGCAATACGTTACAAAAATTTTATCGTTTTGGGGGATATATATATCATAATAGTTTCAAATTACTGGGAATGCATTCTGAATTAGACAGTATAGAGCTGCAGCGTAGTAATTAAATACAAAGAGCTAAAATCTAACTGACCGTGATTAGACAATAAATTGCTGAAATTTAAATTATTAATGTTCTCTTTTGAAAAAAAAGGTAACACGCGTTTTCCAGGGATAAGATATGCAACAAAACCTTTTAAATGCATCCTATGCATTTGCGATATTAGTTCAAGGTCACCGACATTTTGCTGTCAGTTTCTATTTAATTTCAAAATGCAAGAAAAAAAATCTATTGAAACCAACTATTTTACAGAAATCAGACTCATAAAATCTAAAAACTTCAAAATAAAAAAAATTCCTTCGGTCATACGATCCGTTTAATGGTGTTGCCATTTGATACTTTTTTTCAATTCATTCATTACACAACAAGTCAACTTTGTCACAAGTTGGAAAGGAGAAAAAAAGTTGAAAAATTGACTACATTGAATTCTTAAGCATATCCATTCAAGCGCAACTACATTTCATGCAATTTCAAAATCCGAATAAAAATTAAAAATCACGTAATTGATCTGACATATTCCACATATTTAAAAGCATTTCGATCTTTCTCGTTATATTATAAATAAAAACATAGGGTTTTATCATAAACAGTATCTTTACAATAACTGTCAAGCAAATGTTCATCATTTTGTTGTTCAATTTTTTTTTTTCCCAAAATATCTTTGAAATTGAAATTGAAATATAGTTTTTTTTCCTTCTATCTGTAAATATTTTAGACTTTCTTGACACTTTAATTAAATTGAAGCAAATTTAAAGTTCAAGGTTGAATTCTTTCTATAGTTGTAAAAACTTTCTCTATTTTCACTGAGGCATAATTTGATATTGTGTTTTTTGCTACTTCTGCAAAAACAATTACGATTTCAATTGAAGAATAGGCAACTGAATGATTTTGATTACAATTTTCCTATTCGAACAATTTATTTTCGAAATAATTAATTGTTCGAATTTAAATGATTAAGTTCTATAATAGATTTCTTTTGCATTTAGTAGAATTATATTTCGATACAATTTTGCCACCAAATTCTAATTTGTTTTCAGAATTCATGTAACGTCTTTGAAATCTTTGAGATAAATAATGAAAATTAATATTTTATGCATTTCATACGAAAATAAAAGAAAAACTGAGGTCATTGATAATATAAATTAAAACCATAAAATGCATTTGAGTAGCTAATTTGACCAAAAATGGAAGAAAGTATAACTCATTGAAGAAAGTATTACATATAAATGAATAATGATATTACACAAAAACATAAAATGAATGCTTATATATATATGCATTCATTTTATGTTTGTCGGTTTCATCAAAAGCCGACTTTATATATACACTCATGTCCATAAATTAAGGATAATTCAGAATCACACAGAAATTGAACTCTAAAATAAAAATTTCACCTGTAGAATTATCACACACATCTTGAAGAAGAATATGCAAATTACAGGAAACCACCAGATGGCGCGGATAGTACGTCACAATGACGAGAGGGGTATATAAGGGATAGTGGCAAAGAGGTAAAATTGTCCACAAGCGCTTTAAAAGCCTTTCAGTGCAATAACCGCATAGTTATGGCACAAAGGAAGCATTTGGATGATTTTTTACGTGGTAGAATTATCGGACGACTGGAATGTGGACGTACCCAGCTGGAAGTATCCGAGGAACTTGGAATCGCCCAGAGTGTCATCTCCAGGCTTTGGCAACGATTCCAAGATGATGGTAATGTGAGTAGATGTTACAGCACAGGTCACCCCGAGTTACAACGCCGAGTGAGGACCGGTATTTAGCAGTTACTGCCAAAAGAAACAGACGGAACACAGCATCAGACCTGTCTCGTCAGCTCTCTTCAGCTACCAGTACGACAGTTTCAAGGCAGACCGTGTACAGACGCTTAGGGCACATTGGTCTATATGCTCGTAGGCCTGTCAAATGTGTTCCGCTTACCGCGAAGACGAGAATCAGACTGCAAACTAAACCTGGACTCGAGATAGTCCAGGTTTAGTTTGCAGTCTGATTCTCGCCGGACTTTCATATGGAGAGCGCCAGGGTACCCGTTACCCCAAAGAGAACACCATTGAACGACACCGTTACGGTGGAGCAGAATGGCTGGTTTGGGGAGGAATTATTCTTGGTTCCAGAACTGACCTACATGTTCAGAGTGTAACGATGTCAGGCCACATCTATCGGGATGTCATTCTGGAACAACATGTACGTTTTTTTTTCGGGGCGCCATGGGTGCTGAATTTCTGTTTATGGATGACAACGCCCGTCCTCACCGTGCAAACATTGTAAACGAATGCCTTCAATTGAAGGATATCACCCGTATGGATTGGCCAGCATACTCACCGGACTTGAATCCAATAGAGCATGTGTGGGATATGCTTGGCCGACGAATTGTAGCCCGTCAACCCCCTCCCACCTGTCAACCGGAACTTCGGTGGGCATTGCTTGATGAGTGGTGTAATATTCCCCAAGATCAGATTGTTAATTTGATACTCAGCATGCCTAGGCGTTGTAAGGCCTGTATTGCATCGTCCGGGAGACATATTCCATATTAACCATCATACTAACCATGTTATACTGTTTTTTTGTAAATAGGTTCTTTTTTTTTGAAATTTGCTCCAGGGAGTAAAAATTGCAATTTTTATTAATTATGTCAAACATATAGCATCTTTTTTGCTCTTTACCTTTTGTTTAATAAATAGACTTTACAAATAAGTCAAATTTGTTTTGCTTCTGTCTCTCTTTCTTTGCCTGAACTTCATTATCCTTAATTTATGGACATGAGTGTATATATAAAGTCGGCTTTTGATGATTTCCTTAAACCTCGTCTAGAATAAATTTTACCTTTCTTGTAGATCTACACTATGTTGAATCAATTCTATTATTAAAACGAAAGGTTATTGTAGCGTAACTTTTTATTGGAAAAGCTAGTTATCAGCTGGGTTAGGTAGGGATGAATGTCTCTTTTGAAGATTTAGGTTGAGTGTTTCATCATTATGTACATACAAATATGACATCGTAAAAAAACATGTAATCACTTTCGGTACCACCTGTTCTTTATCCTTTTACTGTCAATCAAATTAATCACTTTCTTTTTACTCATTTAAGTTATGAAGCAAGTAAAATTGGTGTCCTACCAGAGAAAAAAAAAGATTTGCTTTCCCTTCCAACAAATGCAATTTTTTAAAAAATTCAAATGAATTGCTTTTTAAATATTTTCATATGAAATAACTTTAAACTTATTAGTAACATTTTAGTCTTCTAATGCAAAAATTTTCCATTGTCAATATCGATTTCTCTTATAATAATTAATACTTTTTTAAATTCCAAGAGCCTAATAATTTTTTACTAATCTGAAACATAATTTAGAAATAACTTTTATTATCCATTAAATTGTTTTTATTTTAAATGAAGTTTTAGTTTAAATTCGTGTTTAGTAGTTCAACGAAATTGCAGCAAAAAAATAGAGAAGGTGTAATTCCTAATTTTAAGTTGAATACATTTTTATCACTATCTTCTAATAAAAGAAATTTTTTCAACATCTAGCTCTTACTTTGTTACACATACAGTAAATTAAACACTTCTTTGTTAATAAGGAATATTTAATTTTTAACAAAGATTTGCGTTTAGCATATAACATAGCATTTAGTATTTTTGCATATAAAAATTTGCATTTAGAAACAAATAATTGTAATAATTTAAAATTAAATATTAAAAAAATAAACAAAATTGGTGAAAGCAGGTACATTAATTCATATTATTTTATTAGACATGTGTAAATCTTGCAAAAATAATGTAAACGTATGTATAAACATGATGAAAATATTACGTAAATATCGCTGAAAAATAATGAATTGCGAACAAACGAAGAAACCAACTTATTCTACGAATAAATTATGAAATTTGATTTTTAAACAATTTATGAAACTTTTCTCCGACACAATTTTAACAACATTTTTCCTTTCAAATATTCAAAACTATCCTTTTATTTATTAAGTAACAAAATATTACTGTTAAGCCGGTTTTCTAATAAACATGAAAAAAAAATTGTTCATCTGAAATGCTAAAAGTGAATTTCCTGTCCTAGTACTGCTAATGACCTGTAATAGTAATTGAAGGTTAAATATGAGAACCTCATGACGAATCAAGTATATCGTTTATTTCAAATTTCAAAGGGGGAAATAAATGTTTTAATTAAAGTTTCTATTACACGACAATTGCTTAAAATTCAAGAAAGTTCATTGACAGAAAGGAAGCGTGACATTTCATGCCATTCCAGCGGTCACAAATATTTCCTTTTCATCGAAATGCACGTGTTTGTGTATGAGATATTCTCGGAAATGGTGTGGAAACAATCAGCTTCTAATAAAGCGGTATTTATGATGCAAGTTTTGTAATGGATTCCAAGAATGAAATCTAAGTTACCGTTTTTTTAAGGTAATTCTTTTTTTATTATTCGTATGAGTGTTTAGAGACATCAAATTAAAATTAAAATAATTTGAGTTTATCGTCCAAAGTATATTTAGCGAGTGACTGAAATTAACTTGATCCAATGAAGTCATCCTTTAATAAAAATGATTAAAATAAACATAGCAATTTCGTTTTAGATAAATCTTCCAAAGGGTTATTTATTTATTTTTGTTCCTATACAAGTGAGTACACAGCTTAAGTTTGCTTTTCAGTTGAACAGATAGAGAAAAGAGATATCGCATGCACGCTAAAAGCGTTACCGTTTTATTTATTTTATTCACAATATTATTATTATTATGATAATTTTAAGGATATCTGTTTAAAATCATTTAAATTTATAAAAAGTTCATAATATCAGTAAAATGCAGAAAATATTTTAATATTAAAATTTGTATATATATATATTTGAAATTTCATTATGCATGAACGTGATGGGGTTTTTATATAAATAAGTATATATGGAGCTCGTGGCATCATCAAAAATATGACGTAATAAAATAACGTATTAAAGATAGAAGAAAAAGGATCCACAACGGTATTGCTCGAACAATTGTTTTTCATCTATTGTTTAAGAATTGATACAAAAATCGTATCAGTTACTAGGATAAAAAAGCTGAAGTAAGAAAAAAAAAATTGAATTAGAAAAAACAACTTCATTTGAAACATTATTTCTCATGGAAGGAGAAAAACACAACATGTTGAGAAATTCACAAGTGAATTATCTTTTTAAATATGAATATAAAGAAAAAAGATTATTGCTATTGATTATTGTTTAACTGTTCATTATGTTTATATTGTTCAGGGTGCTAATTAATATAAATTTATTTTTAATTACTAGATTTTGTTGTTAATGAAAACCAACCACTTCATTAAAACCATAACTTACAGCTTTATTTTTATGCTTTCCCCCATGTACTTTACATCTACCTTATTCTAATTCTATTTCTAAACGAGCAAATGCTGCTTCCTTATTAAAGGATCATTTTTATATCATGAAAAAAAGGAATATCATTCCCAGACTCTATATTCTAAATTATCCGGATTTAAACAATTTAATTTTAAAGGTTAACTGAAAACTTTTTAAAAATTTGTCGAAATAATGGAATAAAATCTTTTCGAAACAAAATTTTTTTCTTTAAATTTGTGTAATTTAAAAAGTAATAAAACAACTGCAAATCTGATATAAATACCCTCTAATGTTCGAATCTTTTCATGTCTCTAAAATGTCTACAGAAATCTGCAATGCTTATAACCAAAAAACGTTACTTGGATACTAATATTTTTGTAAAAAAAAGCTAGTTTTAAATATTCATCAAATCATTAATACATTCAATTTATATATATATATATATATATATATAAAAACGCATTTGAAGCATATTTTCTGTTGCTGTAAAAAGTTATATGATGTGAGTCAGGCAACTTGTAATGTGAAGAGTGGCATTTTCTAAAATATATCAACAGGAAAAAAAAAAAAGCGTAAACTGCTACCTCTTTTTTTAATAAAACTTTTAAGAGCATCTTGGAGTTTAAAAGGAGAAAAAATAGAAATGAAAAATCTGTAACATTCATTCTCATTCATCGTATATCTCTCATTTTTCAGTTTAGTTCTAAAAGTTTAAAACAAAAAAAAAATCACGATTAGGACACTCATTATATAATTGAAAATTCTAAGCCACAAATTTAAATAAAATTCTCAGATCACGAAAAATATTTCCTTCAATTTTATTAAGACTTTCAGGATGTTTTCCACGTATTACAAAACGAAGTGACCATACATCAATTGTTCTGAAAACAGCAGAAAGCAAATGAACTTGAATTCGGCTGTAAACAGCAAAATGATACGGAAATCTTCGTTCGAATACCAACAGGAACTGAAAAGAAAGAATAGCCGACTCACGTGACTTCGAAATGACTCTGAATCAATCCATTTGAAATGCTATTTTCTTTGAAAAACTGTCCAAGGCGTATTCTTTTTTTGCACAAGCACGCTTTCTTGAAGCATGCAAGAATCCGGACAATTGATTCCACAGATGAAGGCACACTGTAGCTACTCGTAAAATATTTTTCTTCAACGCACCTGCTTGACAAATCAAATTTCCATCAAAGAAAAAAAGAAAAAAGAAATGGCCTGCTCTTGACACGCAAAAGAATTTTTGATGAAAACAGAATGGGACTAGTTCCCGTCGAAGTATTTCAGCTGCAATCGGGAAGTCTAAAATTATGTTCCGTATCGTAATGGCAAACTATATCACGCTTTTCACGTTGTATTTACACAGATTTCGGCTACCAACATAAATTTCGACAGCTTTTATTATTTTTCAGTATAGCGTTTAACCTGTGCATTTATTCCATTAAGTAACGAGTCCACATTGTTTGCTGACAGGATAAATTCCGATGTAATGGTTTCTTTAAATGTTCATTTGTCAGGTCAGGTGCAAATTTTTATCGAGATGAATTCGACCTTGGTGAATTATTATTATTATTTTTCAGAAATATTTTGTAATGTATTCATTTTTGTCTCTTTCAACGTGCTGTCATACATGGACACGTGTAATAATCACCATACTTCAATTATGTCTTTAACTATCTTTTTTTGAAAAGTTGAAAGCGGATTAAATATTTAAATGGATATATGGGCACAGATATACAGAAACAAAATCTATAATGAGATTTTATTTTTTAATACAATTGTCAATTTAAAGAGAATCAAATTTTAGTTAAAAATTATGCTTAAATGCAATGACAAATCAATTTTGAAACGTTTCATAATTATTATTTTAACAGAAGATATGGCAACTTCAATAAATATCACGATATAATTTACTTAAATTTATTTTTAAAATCTAAAATTCTAATTCAAAATAAATAGTAAATATATTCAACTTATCATTATTAAAGGAATAATAACAAATATTAATTCCACAAAGTCACTAAATGGGAAATATAAGTGCAAATATACGTATGTCAACAATAAAATAATTACATTTTAAAAGTATTCGACAAATCAAAGACATTTCGAACCGATTAAATTCTAAGAGCATTCCTTGAAATTCAAATTAGATCTCATTTATTTAATATTCAGATTTAGTTCAAATTTATCCTAAAATAATAGTTCTTTTATAAAATAATAAACTGCCTTTCAAAAGAATGTGGATTAAATTGTCCAATGATGCAGGTTTCACATGTGAAAAAAATATAAGTTAATTAAAATTTAAGAACCCAATTGTATTTTAACCATACTAAATTAACATACAATTCTGATTAATTCTATTATTAAATTATTTTGAATTCTTCAAAACTTAAGAAAATTTAGGATTTTGAATCAAGGAAATACAAATGAAATACACTCATGTCCATAAATTAAGGATAATGAAGTTCAGGCAAAGAAAGAGACAGAAGCAAAACAAATTTGACTTATTTGTAAAGTCAATTTATTAAACAAAAGGTAAAGAGCAAAAAAAAGATGCTATATGTTTGACATAATTAATAAAAACTGCGATTTTTACTCCCTGGAGAAAATTTCAAAAAGAACCTATTTACAAAAAAACAGTATAACATGGTTAGTATGATGGTTAATGTGGAGTATGCCTCCCGGGCGATGCAATACAGGCCTTACAACGCCTAGGCATGCTGAGTATCAAATTATCAATCTGATCTTGGGGAATATTACACCACTCATCAAGCAATGGCCTCCGAAGTTCCGGTTGACAGGTGGGAGGGGGTTGACGGGCTGCAATTCGTCGGCCAAGCGTATCCCACACATGCTCAATTGGATTCAAGTCCGGTGAGTATGCTGGCCAATCCATACGGGCGATATCCTCCAATTGAGGGCATTCGTCTACAATGTTTGCACGGTGAGGACGGGCGTTGTCATCCATAAACAGAAATTCAGCACCCATGGCGCCCCGAAACAAACGTACATGTTGTTCCAGAATGACATCCCGATAGATGTGGCCTGTCATCGTTACACTCTGAACATACAGGTCAGTTCTGGAGCCAAGAATAATTCCTCCCCAAACGAGCCATCCTGCTAGTGCAGGATGGCTCGTTTGGGGAGGAATTATAAACGTAACGGTGTCGTTCAATGGTGTTCTCTTGGTGGTAACGGGTACCTGGCGCTCTCCATATGAAAGTCCGGCGAGAATCAGACTGCAAACTACACCTGGACTCGTCGAAAAACATCACACCAGACCACTGTTGCGGCGTCCACAATGCAGCTGGGTACGTCCACATTCCAGTCGTCCGATAATTCTACCACGTAAAAATCATCCAAATGCTTCCTTTGTGCCATAACTATGCGGTTATTGCACTGAAAGGCTTTTAAAGCGCTTGTGAACAAGTTTACTTCTTTGCCACCATTCCTTTTATACCCTTCTCTTACACTCTCGTCATTGTGACGTACTATCCGCGCCATCTGGTGGTTTCCTGTAATTTGCATATTCTTCTTCAAGATGTGTGTGATAATTCTACAGGTGAAATTTTTATTTTAGAGTTCAATTTCTGTGTGATTCTGAATTATCCTTAATTTATGGACATGAGTGTACCATGTAAAATTATAAGGAATTCTTAGAAAGAAATTAAATAAACAGAATTACAATTTTGTATTATGAAACAAACACAAACGTTAATTTTTGTTATACATGTATAGAAGATATATTATTTTTAAATGTTAATTTATTAAAAATATTTCTGATTTTCAAGTTTTTATTTGATCAATAAATATAAAAACGTTTATTTTCGTGTTGGTGCATTGATTAATGCATGTTCTAGAATTATCGAAGCGTAACAACTTGTTTTGCAAAACAAAAGTTGGAAAGATTTCCCATATAATTGTAGTTGAAATACAATAATTTTACAAATATTTTATTGAATAATTATAGGTTTAAGGAAAATAAATTATTTATTTATTTATTTTACTATGGCCTCTAGAAATCAACAGTTCTGCTTCAGGTGCAGTTTAAATTACATTTCAGAAATAACCTGCATCATCTTTTTAAAATTGTTAGCAAATATTTATTTTGCAATAAATTGGATGCATATAACAAAAAAAAAGTTTTCTTTTTATATTTTGTGAAAACAAATCAAGCATTTAAAAATTGTTCAGAGCTATTAAAAAGAAAATCAAATACAAGAAATTTAATTTAGTGTTAAAAAATTCCAATTCAAAACCATCATATTTTGAAATAAATATTTAAAGAAAAAAGTACATCATTTAAAAAAAGATGCTGGAAATATTTATGAAAATAGCTCTATTGTAATGAAGAATAATCGAAGCTATTAAACATAAATCACAATAGAGAAAATCAAATTTCTTCTTAAAGAAAATTTCAATAATCTTGATAGAGTTTTTAAATAAGAATTTAAAAAATTATTTTTGGATTTTTAAACAAAAAATGTATAAATATATGACTTTATTATTATTATTTCTTATTGGATAAAATTTTTAATGGAAAAAGTATTTTACTTTTCTAAAGGTTTTTTTTTTATTATTATTTATTTTTGCTTGGAAAATAATTCAGAAAAACAAGCAAAAACTATAAAAGAAATGAAAATAGATTGAAAAAAGATAAGCATTTATGTACATGATGACTTGTAAAATAAAATTAACATTGCAAATTCATCTAAAAACTACACAATTACTGAAACGCATATGTATACATATTGTTTAATTTCATATACCAAATAACTACTATTTTCATATCCTCCGTATTTCTACCCTATTTTTATATCATAAATAGAGAAGTATAAAAAAGAAATCAGAGTTTTAATACGGAAATATTCCTTTATCCTTCTTTTGAGATTATCTCATGGTAATTACTCTCTAAATTTTCATAAAATTATTTTAATTGAAGAAAACTAAATGCAAATATATATGTCAGTGTGTCCATGAAAAGTTTAATCTATTTCTATTCTAATCTCAACAATCCTCTTAATTTCGCAACTCCCTGCATTGCTCTAAATAATTTCTGAGATCATTTCGATTGTTATTTTATCACATGAGTTCGATAGCGTTATGTTCAAGCGTTATTTTCTTTGCACTACTTGATGTCCTTTGTATTTTGGTGATTAAACAACAATTGCAGATTATGTGATAAAAATTGTATTGTTCTCATCTTTTAATTGTTCCCGCAAACTACGTGATATTTTTCATCCTGTTGTTTTCTGGAAACCAAGTGTGCCAGGATGACTGACGATTGAAAATGTGCATAATTTCAAAAAAATGTGTGATTTGTCAGAGAAAATTCCGAACAATGAAAACTAGAACTGAAACAGAAGTGATTAGAAAATTTTGGAACAATTAATTTTTAGGATTTTTATTCTAAAGCTCAAATGTAACATTTATTCAATTTAAAGTCAAAGAATAATTTAACAAAAATGTTTCAAAAAGTTTTTTTTTTTTTTTTGGACACATTTTTAAATATTGTTTATAAAAAGAGACTTCATTCCCTACACGCTTCGCAAGTCAATTACTGTGATTTTACTTTAATAAAGTTCTCAATTCCTTTTTTTCTAATAAATTAATATTTGGATTTCATTGAAGGCTTCAGTAAATGCAGTATTAATGATGATCTTTGATATATATCGAGATGAGGCTGCATAAATAAAATCATTTATGTTTTAACCGTTTTTTTGAGAGTTAATGAAGACTTCCTATAATATATGTTGAAACATTTTTATAAGTATTCATCGTGGGGAAAAAAAAAAAAAGGAAAAGGAGAAAAAAAAAAAAAAAAATTTTTATTGATATCTCAGCAGTGTACAAAAGTATTCGTGAAAACAGGACATGCGTCTAGCAGCTTCCTATTCATGAATTTTTGCTCATTATGCGAATTTATAGTTATCTTAATATAACTTATTTTAAGTTTTTATGAGAGAAATTTACTAGCTATAAGTAACAATATTCAATTGATTACTGAGATTGTGAAGCAGAAGCAGGAAAAACAATATATATATATATATATATTTTGTTGAGTTCGTTCGTTATATGTATATATATAACAAACACAACACATCAACACAAACACCAAATGATAACTGATAAGTAAGGAATTAGAAACACGATTATTTTGCACGGCGAAAACCACTACCAATATTCGTTACTGGCAAATTGTACAACAAAACCATCATAGCATTCACAATGCTAAAACCCTGAAGTGCCTCACATTCAGACCTCTTAAAAAAAGTAAGAAAGTTATCAAGATCCGCAGCGCATAAGTTGCAGCAACTATACTGAAAATCATTAGGCAAATACAAAAAAAAAAAAAAAGGTTGAAAGGCAAGAACTGCAATAGCAGATCCGTAAAAGCCAAAGGAAATACTTATAAAAACTCAAAAGAAATTAATAACTTTCTGATGATAACTTTATCCTCAGGATTTATATATATATATAAATAAAACAAATGGAAGGGGATAAATAAGGCATAAAATTTCAATTGATATATTAAGAACTTAAAAGTATAGAAAATAAAAAGGAAAATCTTTTAAAAACTTGATTCAAGATCCGAAAATTACATCAGCTACAATGACGATTGATTATCATGAAACAAGAAGAAACTAACCTCAAAAAAAGTATGTATGTGTTGCAAAAGAAATAGTTTAAAAGGGAGATTGCTGATAAAATTAAGCACAATTCTCTGTACATTTGTTAGACTTTTACCTATAACTTCGAAACATTTTCTATAGTTTTAGCACAGATCATTATATATTTATATGATGTTCTAATGATCTACAATGAAGTGACCTGAGGGATTTAAAAATAAATTTGTAAATGGGGGGTAAGTCCAAACGGTAAATAGTCGAAACTGTCGGCAAAAGAAACCATGCAAAGATTATAAAGTTCAGGCTAAAGGCAATATTCACATGGTAAGATATGATCGATTGAGCATATTTATGAATCGAGAAAGTTGAATTACTGTGAAAGAAGTGAAGGAAAATCTAAAGACTAGTAATTCAAAATTAAAATCTGCTGTGGGAAATAATTTTGGTAAATCATGCAATTCTCAGACAAGGAGAGTCTTAGCTTTGTGAAAAAAGACAAAAAACAGCACCAAAATTTTAGGACTCTGTGATATTTTGGATGTTAGTAAATTCAATATACACAAATCAGACGGACATTAAAAATGTTTGTAGAGAATCAAATACAGAGTTTGAACCAAGGAATATGAGAGAAACTGTAAAACAAGGTAGTAATTCGATTTTCGTTTAGGAAGTGAATGTCAACCATTGTGGCTGGTAATTTAGTAATCATTCCTGAAATAATGAATCAGTATAGTGATTTGAATATCTTGAAAATAATCTACTTCCACTAAATTGAGATTTGAGGGATCACAAAGCATTCTGTTAGACTTGCAAATAAGCAAGCAAAAAAAAAATGCTCCTCAAAGCGTGAAAGTAGACCGGAACCCGATCTCCAGTCATCCGATTTTATTACTGTCTTTAATACTAAGATTGAGGACTACTAGAATGAGTGCTAAGAAGTAAGAATGACAAATTACGAAGTAAAATTTTATAAAGAAGAAGGATTTGATCAGAACCTTTTTGAAGAAGTAGACGAAAATACAATTTTTTTGTTAGTCAAAATTTAAAAATACAATGTCGTTAAGATTGAAAGCAGTGATATAAGTCAATGGTATTCTACAAATTACTAATTTTTAATTTTTGTGAAAGAAATAAGTCACTATTGAATAACTTTTACTTCCTTGTTTCTCTTTGAATACTTATTTTTGTGGTATAAATAATCTGCTACTTTAAATTTAACTTCCGATAACATCGTGGAACAGATGTCATTTTGCATTGAAATGGCAAAAAATAGAGTTGATACATGACAACAATATATATAGAGTGAATATATATATTTCAAAATTTGTGCATGTGTCTATGTCCCCAAAAAATGGACACAATTTATATTGACATCTTTTCAATAAATAGTTCCGTTTTGTCTAGACCCCCGTACCTCCAAAAAAGTCGCCAATGTTTTAACCCCAAGTTTATTGCCAATTTCTTTAGGTTACCGTAGTTCTATCCATGGAATTCTACAATAAATGCTCGAAATTGAATAGCCATAGGATGGAATTTATGAGGCGGGGATGGGATTGCTTGCTCAGCGTTGGTTAGGAAAAAATGGCTGTGCTAAAGTCAAGTCAATCGAGAGAGGTGGGGGAAGGGCACCTGAGCCATGAAAGCGTTTATCCCCATTTGCAAGCAAAATCAACAAACACTATTATAACAATATAATAAGCAGATGGAATAATTCAGATATATAAATACAATCTATAAGCAGATAAGATGAATTCGCGAATGGGGCATGATTTGGTATCAAGTTCTTGAGACGGAATGTTATAGAAGCAACTATTTGAATTGGTTGTGATAAAGAAAAAGACGCCTGCATTCCAAGGATACCCTTGAGGCCTTTGAATTCAAAAGGCTACAATTCATGATACGACTTGCTTTTGCTATGTCTATAAACAAAGTACAAGATTAAAATTGATGGGATTGATTTGAGATCGAACTGCTTTAGCCATGGTCAGTCATGTGTGGCTGTGTCTAGAATTGGGAGTAAAAAATATACACTCATGTAAATAAATTAAGGATAATGAAGTTCAGGCAATGAAAGAGACAGAAGCAAAACAAATTTGACTTATTTGTAAAGTCTATTTATTAAACAATAGGTAAAGAGCAAAAAAGATGCTATATGTTTGACATAATTAATAAAAATTGTGATTTTTTACTCCTGGTGCAAATTTCAAAAAAGAACCTATTTACAAAAAACAGTATGACATGGTTAGTATGATGGTTAATAGGGAATATGTCTCCCGGACTATGCAATACAGGCCTTACAACGCCTAGACATGCTGAATATCAAATTATCAATCTGATCTTGGGGAATATTACACCACTCATCAAGCAATGCCCTCCGAAGTTCCGGTTGACAGGTGGGAGGCGGTTGACTGGCTGAAAATTCGTCGGCCAAGCATATCCCACGCATGCTCTATTGGATTCAAGTCCGGTGAGTATGCTGGCCAATCCATACAGGTGATATCCTCCAATTGAGGGCATTCGTCTACAATGTTTGCACAGTGAGGACGGGCGTTGTCATCCATAAACAGAAATTCAGCACCACATAGCCCCGAAACAAATGTACATGTTGTTCCAGAATGACATCCCGATAGATGTGGCCTGTGGTAATTCCTCCCCAAACGAGCCATCCTGCACCACCGTAACGGTGTCGTTCAATGGTGTTCTCTCGGTGGTAACGGGTACCTGGCGCTCTCCATATGAAAGTCCGTCGAGAATCAGACTGCAAACTAAACCCGGACTCGTCGGAAAACATCACACCAGACCACTTTTGCGGTGTCCACAATGCATGCTCTCTGGGTTAATCGCAGGCGACAGTGAGTTGCGGTAAGTGGAACACATCTGACAGTCCTACGAGCATATAGACCAATGTGCCCTAAGCGTCTGTACACGGTCTGCCTTGAAACTGTCGTACCGGTAGCTGAAGAGAGCTGACGAGACAGGTCTGATGCTGTGCTCCGTCTGTTTTTTTGGCAGTAACTGCAGAAATACCGGTCCTCATTCGGCGTTGTAACTCGGGGGCGACCTGTGCTGTAACATTTTCTCACATTACCATCATCTTGGAATCGTTGCCAAAGCCTGGAGATGACACTCTGGGCGATTCCAAGTTCCTCGGATACTTCCAGCTGGTACGTCCACATTCCAGTCGTCCGATAATTCTACCACGTAAAAAATCATCAAATGCTTCCTTTGTGCCATAACTATGCGGTTATTGCACTGAAAGGCTTTAAAGCTCTTGTGAACAATTTTACTTCTTTGTCACCATTCCATATACCTCTCTCTCTTACACTCTCGTCATTGTGACGTACTATCCGCGCCGCGGTTTCCTGTAATTTGCATATACTTCTTCAAGATGTGTGTGATAATTCTACAGGTGAATTTTTTATTTTAGAGTTCAATTTCTGTGTGATTCTGAATTATCCTAAATTTATGGACATGAGTATATATACGTGTTTGCAAGACAACAAGACTGTTATTTACTATCAGATTTGAACTGTTCAATAATTACGATAATTATCTAACTTTTGCTGGTTAAAATGATGTCAATAAAAATAAAATAAATAAAACTATTGCATATTGATTCAGTTATTTCGAATATAGACTGCAACACATAATATATATGCAATACTAAATAAGTAACCTACTGATTCATTATTCGCATTAAAATATATTTTATTTACATCCATACTAACAATGAATCTCTTCAATATAAAAGATTTAATAATGAAATAATAAGTATTTTTAAGTATTAATAATAAGTTTATTTTCTGAAGACTGTCAATGCCGTGTTATATGCACTAATGTATATATATATATATACTGAATTCAGTATTCTGGGAGCAGAAATAGCATGGTTTACAATGTCCTGAGGATACGTATTCCTCCATAAATCTATCTTTGGGATATCATAATTATTTTCATGTTTCTGTTGATATCCTGGACTTGTTTCTCGCCATGTTTTTGTTTATCTATATTTCCTCTTTTAATCTACCTCTACAGTTTTTTTTACGATTACCTTTTTGATGTTTCACTAATGATGACTAACTAGGAAATACATGAAAATGTATGTATAGTGAATGCTATTTTCATGTCTTTTGACACACAAATTGATTGTGTTTTTGAAAAATTTTGTATATTCTTTTTTGATCTCCTCGTATATTTTTATATTTCTGTAGTTTTTTTTATTTGTGTGTGTGTGTGTAAAATTTGTAAAACAAAGTTTATGTTTTTTTTTATTTTTAAAATAAAATAAATAATAATGAATTACAAATAGCTATAAAATAATTCCAGTTATTAAAAAAAAAAAAAGAAAAACGAATAACGTCCACAAAAAGATGACAATTATTTCTTTAAGAGAAAAACTTCTATTTTCAAAACCTCAAAATAATATTCGCTGAAATCAATTTTTATTTCATAGAGACAGTAGTCAAATCTATGGTACTTCAGTAATAAATATGGGATTAGGAAATAGATAAAAATTTATATTTCAAATTAATATGTACTATCCACCTTTCGATTTCTTACATTGTAAAAAAATATCAGGAAATAGAGCTGTAATCAAGTTGCTTAACATAAAAATCACTGATTCAATTTTATTATTATTATATTTCTACTGCATCTTATATCTTTCAATATGCGTATTTACGTAAGTATATAAGAAAAATATTATAATTTCATATGTCAGCATCATGATGTAGAAATTATATTAATAAATCGTAGCAATTCTAATGAAAAATTAAAAATCTTTTTTTTTTTTTTTCCTTTTCTTTTTCTTTTTTTTACGTTTCCCCATAAAATAACTCATATCGTCTTTATTTCTTTGTAAGTTTGGAAATCCAAAATAATTTTTAAAATGTATTTTTAAAAACTACTTTTCCACAAATGTTTTTAAAAAGTTCTTGACAGTTTTTTAGTCTAGTTTTGAATTTTTGACTAAAAAAGCTATCAAGGTCAAAGAAATTCTGAAAAAAAAATGGTTTTCGAAGTTTAAGAAAACGCACGTAGGTACCAGAAATGTTTATGTAAATGTCGTCTACGTGCATGGAAAGAAAAGACTCCGCTATTGTGCTTTACTAAGAAGTGGAACGAAACGTGTTGTCTTGTCGTTTTATTGATTGTGTCAGCTCTGCAGATGTTTTCAACCCTCAAAACAACGGTTTCTTCCTGGAAAGGGTCGGTTGCATCTTTACTAAACAAATCAAATACGAAATGTGCATGAAAAGTGTATAAAAAATCTTAAGTTTTTATTATTTTTTATTTTTCTGCTTACGTGATTTGAATGTTTAAGGCTAATGACCTACTATATTTATATGCTGTGTGAATAAAAGTTTGGCTAGTATTTTAAAGAGAAAGTTTGGCAGTAAATGGATATTATCTGATTGTAAAAATATTTATCGTTATTCTTCACAAAGCTTTAAGTAGTTATCATAAAAACTAGAAGAAATTATATTAATATTATTTTACAATTTATGTATTGAGTATTGGAACTGCCCGGAAGATGGCGCGGTTTGCTTCCTGACTCCTGATCAGGAAGGTGAACGTGCTTCCGCCTTATTTGAAACCTGATCTGATTCGAAATCCAACAAGTGAAACAGAAGTTTCCGTTTTTAGGTCGAAGTTAAACGCGATAAATTCATGAGCAGGAAAAGTCGCTCCAAAGCTCCGTCCAGATGAGAACGAGTCCCATTCGCGGACCCATTAAAATCAGTTTGACAGAACCCCTACCAGAAAATCATCGCTCCGCTAAAAGCCGTTCCCCCCCTCACATCAAAGAGACCCCATTTACCATCAGCTGTCATTCACAGCCAGAGATAACTTTGGTTGTTTCTCGCAGTCAAACAGAGATGTTCGAAAAGGAAAGCCGCTCGCTTCTTATTCGCTCTCGTCTGGACACTATCCTGGAGATGTTCGTTGCATTTGCGGTTGTACAATATGGACACAGTGTACCACTGGCTGGCATTCCAATGGTGAATGACCTAGGGTTAAAATTTCTGCCACTAGAAAAAAAAATTCATAAATTTATCAAAATAAAACTTTTTAATTAGAATTATATTAATTTTAAAAAAATCTTTTCGCGGCACAGACTAAATAATATAGTGTCCCCAATTTATATATGATTAAATATTTGCAATTGCTGTAGTGCGAAACTTGTCAAATCTCAACTTTAAATAATTTCAACTTTAATAATAATCAACTTTTGAGCAATTAAAAATTTAATAAAATGCAAATTTCTAAATTTTAAAAAGAGATCAATATCCACTTAGCATTAATATAGCGCTCTTCTCCATAGATTTTTATTGTACGTTTAAACTCGTTAACTCTAAAACGTACTTAGCTAAAGTGCAGGAAGGCTAAGATACAAACCACTCCCTGTGTCCATTGTAGTCACTAATTTCAGAAATGAGTCTCGATGGCGACTGCAACAGCGTGTTCAAAGTGTCTCGCATCAAAGGTCATGTCTATTGGGAATTTTCCGGATATTTACTTTACGGCACGCAAATGCGGGGCAATTACTCATTAAATCCTCCTGGAATCATTAAATCCTCCTGCATACATTAGTAGAACACGAAGTCTACCGATGTAAGAAAAAAAAAAAATGTTTTTTTTTTTTTTTAATTACAAATAAAACTAGGGAAAGAAAAAAGGGAAAAAACTCTAGGCAAATCCTCTGGGGGAAACCTACCCTCGACCGATTTACTAAAAAATACAGAGCTATGGCAGGCTCTAACTACTGCATTACAGCATGCTGCTTCTTTTTTTTACAATGGTAGACCTCGTGCGTCACTATGAATCCCACGGCCAGCCCACCGACGGGTAAGGTGGGGAATACACTGTCTTCTGCGAAGACTTTTAATGAGAATTGCCCTGCATTTGCATGTTGCACGAGAAGTTACACAGAAAAATCCTACCGGGAAGTCTCACTATCGATGTGAGACACTTTTACGAGAGTTACCAGGATTAGTGTCGAAACTCCTCATTCCTGAAAGCAGCGCCAGCAACATACGTCACCAGTAGATTCGAACTTCAGCCATCCTGAAAGCTAGTTGCACATTTTACCACTGGACAACGAATCGACCGACAGCATTATCAAGTCGAAAATATGCAACGTTCAAGTCTAATCCAATGAAAATAACTGTAAATATATATATATATAATGAATTTATTAGAGCCTGAAGCACATACAATTGTTGAAATGGATATTCAAAAGAATGAGATGAGGATCCCCATTTGAATGATCCTCATTTATCATATAATCATCATCATCATCATTGGCGCAACAGCCCAGTGTTGGGCCAAAGTCTTCTCCTACTGCTAGATTTCGAGACGAGAGATGTTATTTTTTCTTTTTTTACAGGGTAGGGTTGTCAGCTCTGCGCCCAACACTCATAAGAGACCGGGAGCTACGGTTAAAGTGGATTCCGAACCACTACAAACATCCATGGCACCGCCGGGGCTCGAACCCGAAACCTGTGGTACCGAGCGCCAGCCACTCGGCCATTCAGGCTTCATCATATAATAATAGAATATTTAAATTAAGAAATAACAAGTGACAAATCTGAAAATTGTTAAATGTCAAAATGAAAACGAAATCAAAATTATCAAAAAATGATAAAATTTCCATGCTTTCTGATGGACATATGTATATTTTAACGACAGATGCTTTTGTATTTTTCTATAAGAATTTTTAGTGCTTTTGAATACTAAGATTTGTCACTAAATGTGCCGAAATCTATCCTTTTAATAAGTTTGCTTTTTCAAAATTCAATCCGTCTTGATCGAAGTCAAGGTCATCTTGGTATTTTCGGATTATTCTATTTAGTTAAGCGGTTTATTTCTGTATAGAAAAGGTTAAAATTGTTATTAAGAGAAAGCCTTTTAGGTTTATGAATCAGTTAATATAAAAATCCTGTTAACTTGATCCGTAAAGAAATCGCTTTGTGCTGATCAGGTAAACCATGAAAATAATCAAGAACTTTTGAGAGTAGATGTACTAGATTTTTTTTATAGCCTTCACAGTTCTCATTTTTAATAAGGAATTTGTTATTTCTATTGTTCGGGATTGAAGTGGCGATTTCCTGCAGTCTGTTATTGGGGAGTTGGAATGGCTCGACATTCTCGTTGTTTTTATTTGTTTTAACAATCGCGTCTACGCAGTTTTTAACTTTTTATAATTTTTGAAGTAGGAAAAAAAAATTTTCAGCAAATGCCAGTGATAGTTTTTGTAATAATAACAGTTACTTTCTTTCATTTTACTTACATATCATAATTTTCATTCAATAAAATAAGAACTACGTAGGGAACAGATAATTGAATCACAAATCAAAGATGACTGAACCGTCAGTTAAAACATAGTTAGCAGAACCCGGAAACTAAATCAGTTTAAAATTATAGCTATGGGAGAATTAAACTAATTGGAACAGTCCCTTCTGACATATCATTAAAATTTAGAGAATAAATAATGTTTTTCCGAAAATATTTAAAATAGGTGAATATTTTACTGATTTTTTTTTTTTTAATTTGTAAAATTTTCTAATTGAAATTTTTAAGAAATTAAATTACATCGAAAATGATAAAAGGGGACAATTTTTAATTAGGTATAAATTTTTAATAATTTCTTTCATATTAAAATTCGTGTGTAATAGTGTGAATGTCTGTAAAAAATGTAACCGCATCATATTATGGATTTTAGTGTTGGTTGCTCGTTCTTGTCAAAAATGATAATGTTATTATATAACCATGTATTCAAGGATCTCTTTAAATATTGAATATGAAATAAAATAATACAAATTATTAATAAAACAATGTATCAATATTTATTGAAGAAAATTTCAGGATATCCACCATTGTTTTTAAGAAATAGGACTCATATAAAGGTAATAAGATTTTGAAAATTATTAGTGTCGATTTTCATTAAAATTTTTGCATCGTTCTTAATTAATCCATATTTGTTACATATCCATAAAGTCCAGTTCATTTTTATCATATCTAATAATCATTTGCTTATTAATTAATTTTACAATAATGATCCATTCCTTCAGAAAACAATTAAAAAATCAGTCAAACAAGATAGCAAAAAACTGAGTCTTCGTTGGTAAAACAAAACGACAGGAATCAGAATTTAAAAAAAAATTTCATTATAGAAAGTTCATTTTCTATATAATGTCATTACCCTTATTTAGATGTAAATTTACACATACCCTTGTTCCTAGAAGTGGTGTTTATGGTAGAAAAATTTCTTAATTTGTAAACAATACAAAGTTGACAATTTTTAAATAACCATTCTTTCAAAAAAAATTACCCCTTCCTATGAGATAGATACAAAATTACCCTTATTAACCTTTTAATTTTGTCTAACTTGTCATTTAAGTATAAGATCATAAGAATTTTGAAAATTCGCCAATATTCCTTTTGGCGCGCTTGTTTCTTTACTGAGTATTTTGGGTTATTTTAGTCCAACAGTAGTATTATCGGCAAAATAAATATGTTTCCGGTTTTGTAATCAATTTATTTACTCTGTGTATAGGACTTGACTCATTTCTAGTTACACTAGTACTCATTAGACAGGGAGAAATGTGAAATTTTTATCACCTAAATGAAATTTCAGATTTTATCTGTTTGAATAGGCAAATCTAATAAAGTACTGAATGAATTTCTAGTTTTGAGTTCAATAACTGAGATAATTTTTTCGACTTCCTCTTCTGGTGAACAGATGAGTTCCGGAAGTAGGTGTCTAGTACTTATCGTTTACTGTAATGTGAGACATTGATACATTTTGAAAAAATCTGATTTATTTACAGCCAAGATTTACTGTTTTATTGTTTGTAATTCGACGACAGAAGTAAGTAAGATGAAACAGTTAACCTTTATTCTATTTTTTTTTTTTTTTCCTTAGATAAAGAGCTAGTGAAAAAAAGTTCTGCTTAAAACTATTGGTATTTATTTGTTTTGAAACAAATAAATTTGGACTAACTAAACTACAGACATGCATTGATTTTTCACTGATAGACTAACTGTCAATTTTCATCGTACGGATCAATACTTTTACCATGACTCTCAGCTTGATTGAATATGGAGCAGAGCAAAAACATTTTAGACAAACGCAACACACATTAATGCATCAAAATGAAATCAACCAAAGTAAAGAAATCAAATAACAATATTTTAATGAGATACACAAATTTCTATAACATTGTCTCAAAAAGAATATTTATTTTTAATCGGTCATTGTTAAAAAAAGGAATTCTGTAATTAATATTACGTATTAACCTTTTTTAAATTTTAAACTTTCCCCCTTGATTTTTTAATTCTTCTTACAAATTTCCTTAGCAAAAATTTAATTCTGCTACAATACTTCGACTATTAACCTTAAAAAATTTGTCAAATTCATTTTAAGTTTCCATCTTCATAAGATCCCTTCAAAGCCTGTCTGTTCAAACAATATTTAAGAATTTTCAGAATAGTTACAAATTCCTATCAAAATATTTGTAGATTACTGTGAATGCTAAGATTCAATAAGTTTAACTTTCAGCGTTTTAGTATGTATTTAAAGGTATCACGAATTTTTGAATATTTACTAATAACTGTTTCACTTAGGATTGAATGGTGCCAAATATGATATTCTCCAAATTTCGAGAGCTAAATGACTCCATATGGTTTTGCAAATATAAATTTTTAACTATCTTAAATTTATTTTATTAGTTTTATAAAAGAAAATATAACATATATTACACAAAGTACACATTAAATTGAATACTTATTTATATAAAGAGAACGCCCACCATTCCAATGATATAAAATTCCTTATCACGCTTAAGTACATTTTTGTAATTGAAAGAAATATATGAACTTCCATGTAGTCCTATAATTTATTATACAGCATTTTTAATTAATTTTAATAATAATTATTATTTTTAAAACTACTAAAAAGACTAACACACACTAATTTTTTTAATAAATCACAAAAGGGAAATATGAAAACTGAGTAAAACTACCGTGTTTCAACTTAATGCTATTCTAATATGAAAGGAAAAACGCCACTAAATGAATATCTAGTGCTATGTTCATCATATCCGGTAAGAAAAACGTACGAAAAGTGAATTCTAAATAAAAATTACATTAACTATTTTTTTTTCGCAATCATATGACATGATCATAAGACTGTATGAAACATTTTTATTTTGTAGATATGTGTCATTATTGGCCATTGTTACAGCTTTTGAAAAGGATCTTATTATTCAAATTCGAAGAAAAATAGACGGAATTAATGTGGATGTCGTCAAACTTATTTATTATTTTACTCCTTTTAGAAGGAAATGCAATCTTTACCAGGCATTCTTTTCATAGATATCCTTTAAAATTTTATTCAAACGCCACAATTGTGGGGTTTTTTATGTGTGTGTGCCTGAAATGTTTTGTGTATCTTGGGAGGGGGGATCTCCTGTTAACTTTCAACCATATCCAAAATTCAGCATACACTATTCACTCTCTTCTTTAATATCTAAATATTTAACATTATTAAATTGACATTCAAGACTAGCTTATATAGGAACAAAAATATACATATGCATTTATAAATGTATGAAGAAACAATTATGACGTTAGTCTGAAATAAATGTTAAGCTGAAAAACAAATGTGAAATCTCTATAATATTTTAATTGCAGAGGGTTTTGTGTGTGTGACGAAATTACGAAAACACGGCAATGCAACTTGCTAATTTTACGAGATAATGATCCAAATTCTTTGCTAAAATAACTCATTTGTGGACATTTATAGTTATAAAATAGAATTTTTACATTTCAATACAATTTCCAGATTTCAAAGTTATCGAAAGTTCTGTGGTTGAAATTGAAGAATTCGGTGCAAAGGTTGGAATATTAGGAAATAACATTTAAGATAGTTAAATGAATAGAACAGATAAAAATATTTTTGCGAAACAGCCCCACTCTTATTAATTTAATATCATATGGCTAGTAGTTGTATTCCCTAAAACAAATGACACATTATTTTTTGTATTAAAAATTATACCAAGTTCAAATTCAATTTCGGGACTTCCATCACAAAATTCTCTCATTTAAATATGATAGATATTTGAAATTCTTTACCTAGGCGAATAACTTTCTTAATTGTTATAAGGAGAGAATACATAATCCCTGTAGAAAGCGGGTTTTTTTTTTTTTTTTTTTAGAACTTATACAGGACTTATTTAGAACAGAACTTTACACTGTATTCAGTGCGCATTGTGATGTGCTGCTAATAAATTAAATTATATGGAAGCTAAATGTTTCACTCATCATTATACAATTAATTTTGGAGTTCCACCTGCAATACAACTAACTTTCTGAACAAAGACAATTACTACTCCCTAATCTTTACTATTGTATTTCTTCATATATATATATCTGCATATATATATTTCTCATATTAGTTTTTAAATATCGAGTTATTATTACATTTTAATTCTTTAAGAATATGATGGATGGTCACTAATATTTGAATATTCACTTTTTGGGGAGTAACTTTAAATTTCATACAGTTTTTTTCATTTCATTAAATGCACAAGATGATCTCAGCGTCTTGTCTCAATAATTCAAATTTACAAAACATTTGAAGGAGATGGGAAGAATAAAAGAGAAAGACGATTGCATCCTTCTTTTTCAATCATCAGAAGCTGACATATATCTTGTCTTTGCCAGCTGCTTTCTTTTTTGTCTCTTTTGAAACAATACTTAATAATTAGATCACCTTTTAAAATATGACTGTTCTTGAAAGATGCATTGTGTAAATTGAACTCTCATACATTTGGCATTCATTTCATCCTTCAACTTCCCTATAACTGTGACTTCTGCATCCGTTTGGCTTTAATAAGGTTTAAATTCATTCGTCTCATAAATTAAAAAAAAAAAAAAAAGGTACAATAAAAAGACAAATTACCTTGAGATATTGTTGAAAGAAAATCGAATTTCAATTGAAAATGACTATAGACTTAATTTTAATAAAAAAAACCATTTTTTATCATACACACTTACGTTTATTATATTTGTAATATAAGATGTTATGTAAAATTATTTTACTTACTTAGTAATGAAAACAGAGAAATTTCAAAGTTCAAATAATTAAATGGAAATCATAAGCCAATATTTAGAATAATTATTCTGACTGAAAACATAATGAAATGCATTTATATTCTAAGTTTATTTTAAAATCTGTATATATATTTATATTGATTCATAGTACTCTTTTTTCTAAAAAAAAACATTAGATGTTCTATTTTGCCTCTACCTTCATGTTTAACAGTATGGATATATATATATTTTTGGATTTAATTCATCCTTATTAAAGCCAAAGCAATTGTTACTAGTCATTAATTCTACCATTAAACCCAAATATATTAAAATTCTTGGTACGCAATTCATTCAAAAGATATTTATGGCTTCTGAAAATTTTGCATATATGATAATCTGTTGTATTTATAAAACAAATAACTCTTTTGACATTTTCAGGCTTGACTTTAAAAAAATTAAGTTTAAAACTTTACAATCCAAGTACTTGAGTGCTCTGAAATACAAAAACTTCGTTTCTATGATGTCAGCGTGAAATACAATCTTGGTTCTACTAAAGTTTCAGTTATTCGAATAAGTTTCCATATTATTTAAAAAGCATTAAATGTTTCCATTATTTTAAAAATCAAATTTATAATAGAACTTATAGATAGTGTTTGAAATTTTTTGTTAAAAAATTAAATAGTTTCTCATTGCGACACAATTATTTTACTTTCATCAAAACAAAAAATAATAATAATAATAGATAATTTAAAAACATAACTTCTGTAATAAATGATTTTAGAGAAATGTTATGGACATCTTTTTTTTTTTTTTCTTTTACAATAAGTTAATTTAGAAGTAGACACACACTAGTATCATGAAAATTTAACTCGTAATCTTAATTTCAGAAGCGCAAATGTTTCGAAAACCTATATGTAATTGCTGTGAGATATAAAATTCTAATTAACTTTAATTTATTTAGCATTTCATTTGTAGAAATAATTATAATTTATCTCTAAGAAACTGGGTTACAAATCTCAAATAATGCTCAGATCCTATCTTCGAACAAGTAGAAAAAGAAACTTTTCACATGCTGAGATTTATATATTTTTGATAAAACTATCAATAGGATAGATGGTAAATTGATTTAAATAAACGTACAAATGCGCGCTCTTGAAAAAGCAAGCAAAGCAAATAATTGTAAAATAAAAGCCGTTGCCTCTGATCGTTATAGCATTGTAATTTTTCACTCGGATCATTGGTTTATTTGGGGCAGAATCATACTTCCCTTCTAACAAATTTAAAAATAAACATACACGTTTAATTAAATTATATGATGGAAAATAATAACTCGTATGCTTTGTGATTTTGAATGATTTCAATCAAAAGTTTAAACGTCGATCAGCACGCTACAAGGAAATGAAGTCTTTGTCTTAAATCAAAAACTGTAAAAATTGAAAGCCAAAAACAGTGAATATCAGTTTATATTTTTTATTATAACCGTCCATTGCAAAAACTTCAACAACGGAATGTGGGAAATTTCTTATCTAGTTGATAAACATAATTCTTTCCCTAATAGACATTTAAATGACTATTTATGAAACCCTTAACTAGCCACAAATAATCAGGATATTTCTGAATCTCCTTTCTTTTGGCAGTAATAAATTGGAGGTCGTTTGTTCCCAGAAACAGATCAGGTCAGGCGCCTTCTGAGTTCCTGAATTATTAAACAACACAATCATTCTCGAAAAGTAAATTAAAATGGAACGATCAAGCAGTACTTAAAAGTTTTTTCTTATAAACAAGTTGACTGTGCACAGTAAAAGTATGATGCAGGAAATAAAGGTTACCATAATTAAGTAAGAAAATCAAAAAGCTAATTATAAATAGTATTTGTTTCTATTCTCACAAAAATAAAAATTGATAACATACGTTTTTTACATCATCTCTCTTCAATGGCGCAATAGCTCCATGGTGGCCAAGGCCCGTCCGCATACTGACAGATTCCAAAACATGAGATGTTTTTCTTTTTTACGGGGTAGGGATATCATCGCAATAATGTCATTTAAAAATTATACCCATTTATGGAAAAACTGGAAAATAAATTAATCAGCAATAAATTTGATTTATTCACTTGAATAAAAATATATAGTAATTAGAGGAATTAAAAGAATATTTTGAGATAAATGTTGAAATTTTTAAGTTATTCGAGCTTTTAATTTGATGAAATAAATCCTTCTTTTCGTGTGTGTATGTAAAGCTTTTACTTAGTACCGAAATACAATATATGAATATCAATGTCGAAAACCTAAAAATAATCACTAAGTCTAATTTTTAGAAACAATTTTCAGATTGAAAAATTCATTGTCACAGAAAAACGTGGTGCTTGAAATGAATTTTAATTATTTCTCGTCTATTCCTATATTGAAGCTATTAATCAAGATTTAAACAGAAGTATTTACAAAATAAAGTTGAAATATAATATTTGACTTCATTTGTTTATTTGTTACATTGCAAATAATTTAAGTCTTACGTCAATAAGTAATAAAAACACTAGAAATCGATTTTATAACTAAATTATCTCAAATTTAATTTATATAAAAATATTGTTGAATTTCATAATTCGACCCTAAATTGATATTTTACAGCAATACACATGTAACTGAAATTGCAAAACTTATGAATGAGATACCGAAGCATGAAAACGATATTTCTGTAAAATGATTGCTGGTAGATGGAAAATAGATGTCTGTTTTCACTCCTGAGCAGCACAATCCGCTTCTTATGGATAAATTTCTCATGATAAAAAGTCAATAGTCGACAGAATTAGAATATTAAAAACTAACCAAACATTCTA